>VSMD01028940.1:0-93267 GCA_008750895.1 Mirza zaza
CTGGTACTATGTTAAAATACTAAGGATACTCCCCTTGCACCAATACAAAAATATATAACCTGATATAATAAAATGGCAAAGGAATCTTAGGTGTGAAATAAGTGTGTTCCAATATTATCAGATAAATTAAATCATAGGAGGCAGAACTAATTTATTCAAGTAGGAAGAAATACAGATATCTTGTCCTTAAAATTAGGTACTAAGTCATTGTAAGTGGATCAGATAGTGATGAAAGCAAACTGTTGTACAGAATTTTGAAGACAGAACTGGTGGAATTTTTTAAATCACCTCAAGATAAAGAAGATTCTTCTTTCCTAGTGCTTTGACTATCTTATCAGCCTCTACTCTCTGTAAATTTGCCAGTGGCAAGTATTGGAATGTGATGACCTCAGACTGAACATCAGCAGAAAGTCCCAAACCAATACTATGGGTAAGATAAGTACTTGCCACCATGGAGAGTTAGAAATGATAATTGATTCTAGAACAGTGATTCTCAAAGTGTGGCCCCAGGACGACCAGCAGCAGCAGCAGGGCATTTATTAGAAATGAAAATTATCAGTCACATCATACATATATCAAATCAGAAATTCAGGGGATGAGGGCCAGTTATCTTTTTTTTTTTTTAAAAAAAAACAAACTTTCTAGGTAATTCTAAAATACAATGCAATATGAAAACTGCTATTCTTGAACAAAATAATCTGATTACAAATCCATAACATTATGTAGTAGAAACAAAAAGAACTGCCAAAAATTAAACTTATTTAGTAATTATGTTTTTGCATTAATATTGAATTTTTATTTTGGAATGATTTTCTTAGATTCTCGATAAATTAAAATAGTGACTATTTATTTTGTTAGGACTCAAGATGTTTAACATAAGAGAAAAGAAAGTATAATTAGTATATCAGAAATTTAAGTGGCCTGCACACACTTGAAGCTCTGACTTGAGTGGGACAAAGGGAGTATGTGAAACCTAAACTTTTGTACCCCCGAAATTTAAAAAGTAATAAAGAAAGAAAGAAAGAAAAAGAAATTTAAGTGGGAGCAATGTACTATTAGAATTGGATGGAAATATAAAAAACAAATCATAACTTTAGAAGGGAAATTCAAAATACATTCTTTTTAGCTTTGTCCATAAAACAATCCCTCCTTACCCCAATTATTCACAGAAACACTCAGATTCTTGTCTCCAACACTAATTTCCCATGTAAGAAGCCAGAGTTCCTTAGAAAAGTAGCTGATTCCATGTCTGGGTTGAAAAGGAAAAAATGAGCCTGTAAAATTCGGTTGTACCAGAAAGCAAAATTTTTTCACAATTAATGTGGTCATATCTAAGTGATATACAAATCCTAATTTGAGGTGAGTTTCTACTGACCAAGCTGAGGCAGTTGGGCCTCAAAAGAATATTGGCAGAGATTAATATACAGTCAATCTGATAATTCATAAATCCATATGATACACAAAAGAAAAACACACTGGCATAAAGATCTTTGGGTGAAGGTGAATAGAAGATGAATGTAATCTTTTTGGTTTTTCTATTGAAAATAGATTGCTATTATTGATTCATTCATTTTGTCAATGAAAAATAAAGAAACTGGTAAGTGTACATTTGACATTTCGACAGCATCTTTTTTTCAGAATCATTGGAAACATCAATAGAATTATCTTGTACACTGTGACCCTATCAGGTAAAGGCACATAGAATATCCAAAATTTACACTGAAATAATTTTAAGTATCTTCTAAGCACTGTGTCATCTTCCTCTAAGTTTAAACATTTATTAATAGAATTAAAAGAAGAACAACATTTACATTTATGTGTATGTAGAATCTTGGGTGGGAGCTGCAGCTTTTTATTAATTGAATAATTAGATCATCTACTTAACTTGAATTTAGGAAAGGAAATACTTTCCTCTTGAAATAATGAAATTTGATGTAATAGCCTTAAACTAGCTTCCAGATTAAAGTATCTGTTAATAGACAATGCTATATAAAAAAGAGGGGTTTTAAGGATCTGGAGGTCTTTCCAATGGTGCTAATGAAGGTGTAGATTACAGGTTCAATAACTGTGAAGTCAGCCCTTGATGATTTCAGAGCTTTCTCAGCTGTTCCTTTTAGCATCTGTCTTCTTCACATATTGTTGTCATTCTCAAATGCTGACTTCTATCCCAAATTTCTTTCAGTTTAAATGTGAGCTTCCAGGCCAACACCAGACTCTACAGCAACCCAGCTGGAGCTCTGCGTCTATGCAAAGGAATTTTGTGGAAAGGACTGCTTCACATTCAGACAGACTCTGCTCTCTGAATTTTCTTGTTGATCCCTGTGGGATACACAGCACATTGCGGTTAATGTTGTTAATGTTGCGTTTTGATTTGGAAATCCACAAACAAGCCACAGCCACATCAAAACTGCCACTGAAGCAAGGTGGGGCTAACTCTTCTATGAATAAAAGATTATCACTTAAAATCCCACAGGTCTAGAACAAAACCCCAGATGTTTACCCCAGTGAGGAAACTTTAGCCTAGAGGAGAAAATATGAGTTACCCTGTAGTACCCAATGAAAACCACAAATGCATCCTGAAAAACTATGTGGGAGAAGAAAAATAACTCTGGGACTATTGACGTGAAATGGAAAATCACTAATTCTAAGATTCCTAGACCTTTATCTTGTTACCAGCTCTGTTTAAGTCATACCCAAGACGTATTTCTGAATAAATATTGTGACTCTCTTTATTTCATAAGTGTATCTTCATCTTCTTTCAGTTGTAAAATTTATGTTTTTCTGTAATTCCTTTTGTTTTTAAATCATAAAATTAAAAATCTCTTCTAATAGTGTATTTTAACTTCTTTACTATTTCTCCCCCAACACCTCTTTTCAAAGTATGTACTTGAACAGGTTTTTAAACATATATTATAAGCTTTTTGATGTTTATTTACTAATGAGTACAAGAACCTGTAGATCTTTAAGCCATACCTGGAGAACGAAAGGGGAGGTATACTCAGTTGTACCCAGTTCTAAAAATGAACCCATAAAATTGGTGACTTTGAAACTGAGGGGGAGATAAGCATCTGGATATAACTAGTGGGTGCTCTCCTCATTTCCTAATTTTTTTTTAGAAATAAATGCTAAAAACCATATTTGAAATGTTATAAGTGTGTTTGCAATAAAATCTTTTCTGACATTGTTTTGATTTTTCATGGCTCTTTTTATTTCTTTTATTTACATCTTACTAGCAGCTTATCAATTTACACACACATACATACATAAGCACCATTGCTAGGAATTACATCAAAACTCTAGAGCAATTTGAAGAGAATCTATACATGTTATAATTCTCAATTGATTTAGATCTGTAATTTCTCGATGGAGTTCTTGGGAAACACATGTACAATATTTACATAAATGTATATTATATACATATGTAGCATATATTTAGTTCTCTATTCCTGTCATTTATCCATCTATTTATCTATAATTGTATATGTATATGCATGATTATAAGTGGTATTTACATTTCATTTTCTAATTGTTGCTGTCAAATAGAAATGCAATGGACTCTCATATATTAACTTTGCATCCAGTGAACTTGCTAAATTCACTTGTTAAATCTAATACATTAGAATTTGTTAAATTTTTAAGCATTTAATACATATAGGCAGATATGGTATGAGCAATGATAGTCTTATTTCTAATTTTCTAATTCTATTACATTTCTTCCCTTACTAGACTGGCTACCACCTGCAGGATGCTGATTAGAAGGAGTCTTCTATTGCCTAAGTCCTGATCTCAGGAGAAGAGTTTACTGTTAAGAGTGTATATGTGTCTGTTTCTGTAGGGTTCTTAAAAAATTTAATATCTTTTGTCTCATTAGGAAAGTTCACTTCTATTTCTAGTTTGCTTAAGGATTTTGTTTGTTTTGTTTAAGTCATGATTAGACATTAATTTTATCTAATTTGTTCTACAACTAAAAATGATCACATGAACTATTTCTTCTTGGGTTAGTGTTGATAAGTTGCATTTTTGAGTGAGTTTGTCAATTTTATCTAAGTTTTCAAATACTGGCACAAAGTTGTTCGTAATAACTTCTTATTTTAATGTACATTTGTTCTGTAGTGCTTACCCTGTCTTTCCTCTCATACTGGTAATTTGTGATTTTTTCCCTTTTAATCTTGATTAGCCTTGCTAGGAAATTATTGATTTTATCATTTGTTTCAGAAAATTGACTTCTGGCTTTGTTGATTTTCTACACTGTGTATTTATTTACCTAATGCTATGGTTTGGATGTGGTTTGTCCCCATCAAAACTCCTGTTGAAATTTAATCCCTAATGTGGCAATGTTAGGAGGTGGACCTAGAGGGAGGTGTTTGGGTCATGGGGGTAGATCTTTCACGCATAGTAAGGGTGAATGATGAGTTCTTGCTCTAGTGGAAATGTTCCTGAGAGAGCCAACTGGTAATAAGAGTCTGGCTTCCTCAGTTTCTCTCTCTGCTTCCCATCTCCCATCTCTCCATGTGATCCCTTTGCATAGGATCATTCTTATTCCTCTTTCTGCCATGAGTTGAAGTAGGATGAAGCCCTAACTAGATATAGCTGCCCAATCTTGAACTTTTAAGCCACAAGAATTGCTAGCCAAATAAACCTCTTTTCTTTATAAATTACCCAGGCTCAGGTATTCTGTTATAGCAACTAAGACACCTTTAATTCATTTCTGCTTGTTTCATTCTTTGGGCATATTTTATTATTTGGGCTAATTTGACATTATTCTTTTAATATCATAAAAAGCACCTATACCATGCATGTTTAATCTTTTAAAAATAATATACAGATATATTTCGGCCTAGAAATATACATCATCACAGTGTAGCCTGATCCCACGAGATTTTATAAGTTTTATTTACATTTATTTGTTATTAGTTCAAAATATCTTCTAATTTTCATTGACCTATTATTAATTTAGAAGTTTTTTTGCTTACTTTCAAAATTAAAAAAAAATTATCCTTTTATTGTTAATTTCAAGCTTATTTATACATGATCAGAATATACCTTCTATTATTTTGGTTCCATGTGCATTTGAAAGTACTTTGGAGTTGTTGCTTATAGCATTCTACAAATGGTCAAAATTTTTAGATTTTTAGATTTCATTTTTAATCTTCAGTATTCTTACTTATTTTTCCCTGATTTTATCAATGCCTTGTTCTATCAGTGACTGAGAAGAGGATGTCAAAATTCTCTTGATGATTGAACATTTTTTCTTTTTTTAAATGTTTCAATATTTTCTCTACATATTTTGAGTCTATATTGGTAAAGAAAAATATAATTCTAAATAATAGTAATAAATTGACACATTTAAATACTAAGTTATCTCTGTCAAATTTTCCCCTTAAACTTTATGATTTTTATATTTTAAAATAATATTTATAATTTTTGATATTTACAATGAAAAGATTGTATTATTCTGATATTGTCATATTGTCACCTTCTTTTTGTTAGTGTTCCCATGGAATATCTCTTTATGTTTTTTACTTCTAATTTCTATATCCTTATATTTAAAATGTGTTTCCTTTAAGCTACAAATGTTTTTGTTTGTTCTTGAGTTTTTATGTACTATGACAATTTCTGTTTTTAAACAGAGTATTTCATCCATTTATATATAATGTAATGCCTTTTTTGATTGGCTTAATTTTAAAGCAATGTTAGATTAGCAGAAAAATTATAATACATGGGGCCTCCATGTACCTCACATCTGGTTTCCCATATTGTTAATATTGTACATTGGTATGGTAATTTGTTATTATATAATTAATAAATAAAGATTGATACATTATTATAAACTAAATGTTGTAATTTATTCAAGCTTCCTTAGCTTTTACTTAAAGTCTTTTTTTGTGCTAGTATCCTGTCCAGTATACCACATTATATTTTCCTATATTTATCTCCTTAACCTCCTCTTGGAGACTGAAATTCAGTCTTTGAGAAGTCTGGTCCTTTGTCCTAAGTTGTAGCTGTTGCCACCCAACCAGGTTCATGTGCCTGCTGCCCATGAGGAAGCCAATACGCTGAGTCAGCACGGTTTACCAGGCAGAGAAAGAGTCTTTATTCTGTATAGCGCTAAGTGGAGAGATGGAAGAAATTTCTCAAGAGGGAGAAATTTCTCACATCCGCCTCCCGGAGAATTTGGAAGACAGGATTTTTAAGGGTAGTTTGATAGGCAACAGATTAGGCAATTAGGTTTGTTAGTTGGGGCAAAATTATAGGGATATAGACATCATATTCTTGTGGGGTTCTGGTCCCTGGGGTCACAATTCCTGTTGAGTCAGTTTCTTGGTCTGGGCCACTGGTCTGGGTGGGCCAGTCAATCCAGTGGCATACGGGGCCTGGAAAATATCTTAAAAACTACCTTTAGGCTTTGAAAAGGTGATGTTATCTCTGGAGAAAGTTAAGAATCTTTATGGACACCAGCTGTGTGGCTCCCAGTGGCAATTACGGAGGGACAGTTACTAATTATTATCATTATTTTTAGCTAGGCCTGTGCATTGTTTTTAGCTGTGTTTTTATCTGGGCCTTTACGATAGTTCTCCCCTTGCACCCCATTATTGAAGGATGGTTTCATAGCCATTTGGAATTTCAACTGAAAAGTATATTTTTAAACCTGAGGTGTGTTCTAGGACCCTCTCATAGCCCCATCAGAACGCCAGAAGCTCTTTTCTGCTTTTTAGCCTGTCAGCTGCTCTTAAGGAATGAAAATCCATTGGTGTAAAAAGTAGTGCCAAATATTGTGGTCAGTTCCGTGGACTCTGGGTCTCCAAGTAGCTGCTATTTTAATAGCTCTCTGATATCTTTAGTAGGTTTTCTTTTAAACAAATATTTTTCCAGTATTTCTTTGTTTTGCACTGAGGATGTTATCTGTTAGACTATTCCACCTTGCCCATAATGGGTGAAGAAAATTAAAAAGCAGTTGCTCTCTATTTCAAACTAGCTTTTCAGAAACATTGTACCAATTTGCATTCTTGCCAAAAGTTTATAACAGTAACTGTATCTTAAAACTCCACAACAGTGTCTGTAAGTAGTAATGTTGAAGCTTAAAAGAGGAAAAATGATGAGGATTCATTCTTTTATTAGCTTATTAAACACGGTTTTGAGCTCTTACTATATTGCAAACATTCTTCCTCTTTCTTCTTACTTTCAAGAGGTTTCTAGATGCTAGAACATTTTTTTCCTACCCTCTTCTTCAGCAACTTACAAGCTGTTAACAAGACACTTTCTCAGAAAAAAAAAAGTCATGTTTGTAATATTTCCCTATAAGAATAGATGCATGCCTACATTACATTCATGAAAAAACCCTGGGGTCTTTAGTTGAATGAATATCATTTCCTCCAACTCCAATGGAGTTTCTATTTGCTTCACTAAAAGCAGAAGTCCTACTGGCAACCTTAACCTTTAAACGCAGGCTGTTCTTACCAAAAACAAAAAGAACAAAAACCAAAATGAAACAATGAACATCCAAGTACATAAGAGAAGGAGGAAGACTATTTGAAATCTCCTGTGTGTATTGAATTGCTCTATTATATATGCATAACTTGGTGATCCATGTGACTTTTCTAAGAGGGGAGTAATGAACATTAATTTAACCACTTTTATTAAGCAAGAGTATATCAAGACATAGACTATTATGTCTTAATATCTTCTTATCTGCACTCAACACATAAATCATTTATCATGTGTCATTTAGAGTAAGATGTGGTAATTTAAAATTATTGATCGATTTACTTTTGTATGCTGGGCAATGTTCTAAGAGATTTTATCCATAGCAGCAATGGAAACGACTGTAATTAAAATAAAAACAACATGAGCAGCCACTGACTATTTCTTATACGCTACACACAAGGCTCGCAAAAGCACTTTACAATCATGGTCTGTTATTCCTCATCTTAGCCATTAGTTAGGAATTCCCGCCTTCTACTTTTGTTTACTGATGAGGCAATTTGTTACTTTGAGGAACTTTGGGTATCAATTGAAGCACCAATATTCTTCAAAGTCCAATTGATATTAAATACAAATTTCAAGTTATAATTAATTTAATTATACAATAAATAAGACTATATGTTTATTACATGATAAAATTTATGAGGCATTCTTGCCTTAGGAATTTGGTTTTAATTAGGCAGAGCTAAATAAATGACTAGTTCTCAGTGATAGAAGGGATTTTCTCTTCTCAGCATGTTGTAGACAAGAAATTTAATCTTTTTTCCCCCTATATTATTTGTTTCTCTCTACGTAGACAGGGTCGATGTATCACTTTTTCTTTTTTACTTAAGTATGCCAACTGGCAACTGGAAAGATCTTTATATATAAATCATTTATATTTCTTGATCCATTTCTGCTCTATAACTGGGGATAATACCCTAGGATTTCATTAAATTATGATTCACTGAGAATGAATTAAAAATACACGAGGCAAAAATACAGTGCTTTTTAGAAACCCTTTTTTCACAAAATTATATTTTGTTTTTAAAAATATGTTTAATAGAAATATTAAATCATCTAATAGGAAATAGTAATTGTGTCCCCTTTAAGGATGAGAAAACTAAGGTTCACTGGAGTTAGGCAAATTGCCAACTTGCTAAATTCAAGGGCATAAAGGAATTTTATCTAAAATAGTATTGGTTCTGTTACATTTGATGTGTCATGTGTGAATTTATGGGAAAGGGATAAAAGAGGGAAGGAAAGTTTCATTTTATGTGACTGTGTTGGAATTTGCTTATAGTGAATTTGAGCTTTTATTTCGAAGCTATTGATAAAAACTCTACTGACAAAAAGCACTTGAAATACATTTTCTTTTTGTCAATTTCAATCCCAGGCATTATTACTTGGTGGCAGTTCCTTTGAGAGGAGTTCAAAAGTGTTGTCTTCAGTGTTTAATTCAATAGCAATGTTTATTTTGGCTACACAGATTTTGAGAAATATAGAAATATTTTCAGGACTGTTTATCATATTTGGATTAACCATGTAGGCTTCCTTACTGCAGACACTTACAATTCCTTTCTCCCTTTTTGTTTATAAATTGTTTTTCTTTGATTGTATTACTTGTATTCATATATAAGAAATGTAACAAATTTTACTTCTCAAAAGTACAGCCCTTTCCACTCAACTAATGTGGGTGACTTATGACACACACACATCTCTGATCCTCTCGTGTCCCCTGCCCTAACTCTTTAATGGTGCCCCTTCCACTAATCTTTAAACTTGTTTTCATGGTAAACCTCCTGCCTTCTTTCTCCAATTTAATTATTCTGTGACTTTCTTTCTCAAAACACATACCTTAGCAAACCTGGATAAGCAGTAGTTTCTAGAATATGCCTTGTTCTCCCTTTCCTCTTGTATTTGTAGATAGTTCTCTCTCTGTAATGTTAGTTTCCATTACTCCAACTTGTTCTCATTAATCTCCATCCAGAACTGCAGTAGATCACGTCTACCTAACTATTGTAATGCCTTGAAACTTTAGGTACCCTGAGATCGTAGGTTCCTATTTAGTCATTTATTCAACAATAAGGTAGCAGTTACTGAATGACAAATATTATATTTAGGTCTGGAGATACTTGGGGTTCTAAGGTTAAAAAGATGAATTAGAGACATCATTACTGTTGTAAAGGAACCCCCAATCTGATGGAGAGACAAACAATCTACGTTATAAGTGTGGTGATACAAGTGTCTCTGGATAGTGAATCCCTTGCCTGAAGTTACTAATCCTTTATGTTAAATTGTCCTTGTTCAACTATTTGGCATGGTTTCTAGCCTTTCAGTTACTGGTGTGGCTCCTGTCTCCTTATTAGACCCTGACTAATGTAACCAGGAAGTACAGGGGCTTTGGAAGCACACACAGGACCTTTAATACAATGCCTAATAGAGAATTAGGTTTTAGGAAAGTTTCTTAATCTTACTCCTTGACCTTTAGAAACCATGATGCTTGGCATTTATTAATTGTCGTTGAATGAATAAATAAGTTAAATATATTTTAATATTATTTTTTGGCTTATAAAGGTCCTATAAAGTAGATGGAGAAGCAATCATTATTACCATTTAACAAATAAGTATATGGAACCAAAATCAGTCAGATCAATTTCCCAAAGTCACCTAATAATCATACGACAATTCTAGGACTATAGTTCTGTTCATGCCTAAGCAAAGACTTCTTCGGACATTTCAAGAGTGTTGTTATGCCTATTTATTTACTTTGTAGGTGCTGAAAGGTGGTCTGATTTTTTTCGTCTGCATTTTTAAAGAAGTATCAAAAATATTTTGGCTCTTTAAAAAGCTAGTCTAGTATCTTCCTTCCACTTGACAACAGTGAGGCTGTACCCGAGGGCAGTGTATCAGAGCTGCTTTCCCTGCCCTCATATCCAATATTACCCCACTCCTTTTCTGCTTTATACCAGAGAGGATTCTGACCGCTACGGGCTGCATTTTCTGTCTCCCATGCCAGCTGGCTTCCAGATGGATTTATCTAATGGGAAGCACTAGTGAAGATTACTAATTGAAAGAGGAGCCAGCGCACCTCTCACCCTTCCTGTCTGCTTCAAGCAGCATCCCTGGTGGCTCTGATCTTCTCTGTGACGCCGGCTTCTGCCAGACTGGCTTCTCAGGGTCTCCGTGTCTACCCAGGGATCCTGTATAGATACTGTATACTAGGGATACCGCCTCCTCCATTTGATCCTCTTTATCCCAAGGCCCAATGACTGCTTGCTGTCGCTAACCTCTGGGTTAATTCATCATCAGTTTCTCCATTACCTGTGAAACCTGAATTATTTCCACATCATATAGTTGATGACATCTCTTTTCCTGGTGGGGCTCTGACTAATTCAACCTGGCTAGAGTTACCAAACATTCTTAAAATCTGGGTTAAATATTCGAATGTACTCTTAGGTTGGGAAGTGACAAATGAGTGAAGTGGGCAGGTGTAGAACAATATGCCTCTAATAGGAGAAAGACAGTGAAGTGAGGGTGGTGATGAACGGCCCCTGTTGTTCAGCAGTAGGGCTGGAAAACAAGCAGGAGGGGCAGAGAAGGGAGAGCGGCATGTGCCCGGGCTGCACAGACTCCTTCTGCTCAGAAGGGCTCCAGTCTTACCTGCGTCCACATCCTGGGAGATTGTTAGAAATACAGCATATGGGGCTCTGCCTCAGATCTATCGAATATGAATCTTCATTTAAACAAGTTTCCCAGGTGACTGACAGGCACTTACAATTTGGAGAAAGCACTTGTCCACAGGATCCCTTGCTGAAGGTGTACCACAGCTCCAGCCACTTGCTGTGATACGAAAAAAAGTGATCCCCATAATCAGATCTTCTGCTTTTTTAGGAGAAATTAGAAATTAACAACAACAACAACAAAAATGCATGGCGTCCTTTCATTTTCAAATATTAGATTTATTTTTTAAGGATACATGCGTGCCCAAGTTAATTCATCTCTATGCCTCATAGGACCAGCAGGTCTAGTTGGCTACATGCACTTAAAGGAAACAAAGCATGGAGCTTGGAACACATGCCGGTAAAACACACTGGCGTGTCTTATTAAAATATACTTCTGCCTTACAATGGTTTCCTTCTTTTATGGGTGGGGAAACTCTCGCAGAGCAGAAATAGTAGCCAGAAGACACACAGCTTGCAAGAGGCCAAGCGGGGACTTCATCAAAAGACAAATGCCAGCCCCGCCTCCATAGATTTGCTTCTGGATTTGGCGGGTCAGTGCTCTGGTGACCTATGTAAGGTGCTAAAATTCTGGGATTCCCCCTGCTGCATCTCCAGCAAATAGAGCATCCGTTAAGTGCGGAAACTTCCTCACTGTTCACAAAGTAGACGTTTAATTACCAGGAGCTTATGTGTTCCCGCAGCAGGAAGCATAAAATGAAGTAAAGCGTAATTGTGGCAGTGTGTCTGGTTCGGAAATTAAAACTCCAGCTAGGAAGGGCGTGCAGGGAGCCAGATGGCGTGGAGCAGAAGGTGGTGTGCCGGGGGCCATTTCCCACTCCTGCGCATCTCATTGGGAGCTGATTTGTTGGAGGCTGGGCTGTCCCTGGGCCAGACCCCCAGCCCTCTGTCTGGGGATTGTGTGTGCCCGTTTCAACACAGTCCTCTCCCAGCAGATTTCTTCCAAAGAGGTTGAGACGTGTTGTCAGTGGTTAGGGAGCAAAATTGCCAAATCTTCAGCGACTCATGTTAAGTCTACCGACAGAGGAGTTCTGGAAAAGAGTAATTCTGGGGTTTGTAACCTACCTGATGTGATCTATTTAAGAGTCAGTCTGGGCCCTGGAAGAGTGTTCAGTGTGGACAAGAGCTCTCTCTCACATACCCTGTGGTTGTGGTTTTGGCCCCCGGCACTTGCTTTTTCTCTACCAGTTTCTTTACTCTTAACCCCTCCGGATGTTACACAAAAACTTGAAAAGTGTGGAGAAAAGGCTATCACGGCACATGGCAAAGGGGTCCACCTTGGCAGGCACAGTTTCCAATTCTAACTTCATTCCTAGAATATTTGCCGCACTTCTTTGGTACTGTATGGCAATTCTTTGTATAACTTAGAGACGTTCCTACCAACAAAGTTGGCCTCATCTTCTAATTCTTTTTTCCACCATCATTTATTATTCATATATTCATTTTTGCTTTCAACAAGTATTTATTGAGCAACTATTGTAAGCCAGTCACTCTTCTAAATGTTGGAAATAGAGTAGTGAATAAGATGGATAATGAAAGTGTAAATATATCATTTGACTTTGGAAAATAGGAAATTTTGGGCAGGCATGTGTGTATGCGTGCACACACACAATTTTTTTTAGGATCCTGGGATAAAGAGCAACATGGGATAGTGGTCACCACTTTAGTTAGGCTGATCAGCAGAGGCCTGTTCATACATGTACATGTGCACCAGTCATATTGGATATGGCCCTCCCTAATGGCATCTTAACTTGATCTATAAATTAACTACATCTATGAAGATTATTTCTAAATGATATTGAGGTATTGAGGTATTGAGGTATTGAGGGTTGGGAGTTCAACATATCTTTTTTGTGGGAACACTGTTCAACCTATAACAAGGGCTAATTGGTGGAAGTTGATGGACAGTACATTTTGTTTCAATCCAAGGACCAGTTTTTCAATAGGCAGAATTTCGCTATCATGGAGAAGGTCATTTTTCTTAATAGTGGGTTTCCAATGCCTGGAGGTTTTCAAGAAGAGTTTGGAGATACTCAGGTAAGGATGTTGTGAGCAGGGATGTCTACATTGCATTAAATGAAGGGGTTGAAATAGTCTCAACAGCTCTGGTTTAAGACTTTTATTTTTTTCAATCATAAAGATCTCATGAAGTTACAACATGGATGAACCCTGAAAACATTATGCTAAGTGACAGGAGCCAGACACAAAAGACTACATGTTGTATGCTTCTATTTGCATATTAGCAAAATTTCAAAAATAGACAAGTCCGTAGAAACTCAAAGTAGATTAGTGGTTGCCAGAGACTGCGAGACAGAGAGAGAGGGCAATTGCTAAAGGGTATTCAGATTCTTTTTGGGGTGGTGAAATGTTCTAGAATGAGATAGTGATGATGGTTGCACAATGTAACTGTACAAAAAACCCTCTAAATCGTATACTTTAAAATGGTGAATTTAAAAATAGGTGAGTCTATTTCAATAAGAAAATAAAATATTTCCTGAAGCAGGCATTGTTGTCTCCATTTTATAGAGGAAAAAATTTAGAGATCAAAAACTTTAGCAATGCTCAGATGGCAAATTGCAGAGCCAAGATTCATATTTATCTTTCTTCTTTCCTACTTACAAAAACAAGTTTCCGACGGACTGTCTGTGTGGCATTTGATCTCTCAGTAGGAAACACACGCTAGTGATAAATATCCATTTCCTTGAGGACATTCAATAATACAACCTGTCCATTTTTTTAAAGCTGTTCCCAGGTTTGAAATATTTGTATAAAATTTTTCTTTCCTTCATACTCAGAGAAAAGCAGGGAGAGTTTTATTTCCTCTAATCAGGTTTTCAACTCCTCTACCAAAGAAGAAGGGAAAGTTTGGGGACTGGACAAGACTGGCTACTAATTAAAATACAATTTCTTAAAAATAGCGTGTGCGTGTGTGTCTGTGTATGTGTGTGCATCAAGATGGGAGGTCAGCAATTTGGCCTTGTGCTAGTTTCCTATTTCTGCCTTCACAAATTATGTCTAAATTAGTAGCTTACAACAACATACATTTATTATCTCATAATTCCCATGGGTCAGGAGTCTGGGCCTAGGGTTAGCTGAATCCTTGGATCAGGTGTTGAAATCAAGGTGCTACCAGGGCTGTAGTCGTGTCTAAAGCTCTGTCTTCTTCCTTGCTTATTCAGGCTGTTGGCAGATTTCACTTCCTTGTGGATGCAGGACTGACATCCCTGTTTTCTTGCTCACTGTTGGCCAGGGGTTGCTCAGCTCTTGGATGCCAACCTCAGATCCTGGTCACAGGGCCTTCTCACAACATGGAGCTTTCTCCTTGAGAGTCAGCAGGAGAACCTCACCTTTTGGTAGGACAGAGTCTTGTATATAATGTAAAACTATCATGAGAGTGACTACTGTCACCTGTACCTTGCACATAAGCTAATTAAGCCACATAACATACCATACTCACGGCCTTACCTACTCTCAAAGAAAGGAGATTATACAGGGTATATACACCAGGGGGTGGAAAATTTGGGGGCCTCTTAGAATTTTGCCTACTCCAGACATTAAGTTGTACTGATTTGCAATTAGATCAACCTAATTTTGTTCCATTAATTTACCAAGTCCATTATTTGGAACATTGCACTGAAAGACCTTCTATGAAATGTACATAGAAAGCAGGAGAAAGCAGTAGTCATGACCTCTTAACTGTTTACCACGTTTTGCACTATGAATTCAAAGAGCACTTGCACACGACATCTGTGTCTGACATGCCCCTGGGTGGCTGCCATAGGCTCAGTAAGGTGTCATTTAAGGAGTAGGCGCATAAAAGTTTTCACCTAACCGTTGAGCAGCAAACTATTCATTTGCTAGGGCTTAGATAGCAATTTATTGTCTCACCATTCTGGAGACTGGGAAGTCCCAATTCAAGGTGTCAGCAGGGTTCGTTCCTTCTGAGGCCTCTCTCCTTGGCTTGTAGATAGATGACTGTCTTTCTTCTGTGTCTTCATGTGGTCTTGCCTCTGTGTGTGCCCATGTCTTAATCTCCTCCTCTTCTAAGGACACCAGTCATATTCGAGTAGAGCCTGGCCTAATGAACTTCTTTCAACTTAATTACCTCTTTAAAGGCCTTATCACCAAATACAGTCACACTCTGACCCACTGAGTGGTTGGAACTTCAACATATGGATTTAGAAGGCACACAATTTAGGCCCAAAATGCCAACCAAGTGTGAGGCAGCTAGAGCAGGTATCATTATCCTCATGTTGCTAGTGAGAAAGTTAGAACACAGTGACTCAAGGTCAAATAACTAACCAGGGCCATGAGGCTTCTAAGAACAAGCAGCAGAGCTACCTCTTCTGGGCTATTTCAGGTGTCCCCGAGTGTGTGGCAGGTTGAAACGTACCTCTGAGATAGTAGAAGAAAAGCTATTAAACTGGGCTACAATGAAGGAAATCTCAGAAGGCTTTATTAAATCCGTTGCTCTTTTTGGGACGTAAATTATCCTTGCTTTCCCTGCTGCATGAATGCTATTCAAAGACTTTTTGTTTTACCTCATCCTCTTGTTTTATGATGAATTTGTGCGTGAAAAGACTCATTAAGGACATCATTATTCTACATTTATCAGTAATGAACTGTCTGTGGCACCTATTAGCGGCAAAATGGTCCCAGTCCCTTTTTGTATCTGTCTACATTCTTCTTCATTATTTTCCGCTCCACTCTCATCCATTTAAAATGGATTTGGCTGGGTGCAATTTTTCCCCCAATTGTTCTTTTATTTGAGAGACAAATATTAATAGAATTCATCATCCTTGAGGAGTCCACTCTGAAAGTTCCAATATGAAAAAGACTTTTTAATTTTTGATGTTGGTAGGGGGCAGGACACTCACCTCCAGAACCTACTATGTAGCAGACCCTTTGAATTAATTATTATGCTTAATTTTCAGAAGAACTCAGAGATAAGAGTCAATGGAAAAAAAAAGCCAAAATCCGTAAAATAATTTTAAAGAGATTTATTCTGAGCCAAATTTGAGGGTCATGACCTGGAGCCACTCCCAAGAAGCCTGAGCAAGAGGACTCAGTGTGGCTGGGTTACAGTTTGGTTTCATACATTTCAGGGAGACAGGGGCTACAGGTAAAGCCATAAATCAATACGTGGAAGGTATACATTGGTTTGGCCAGAAAAGCTGGGCCATCTCGAAGGAGGGGGGCTTACAGGTTACAGGTGGGTTTAAAGATTCTTTGACTTGTAATTGGTTAAAGACATGAAGCTTTGTCTAAAGGCTTGGAATATTTTAACATAAGGAGCTGTTTATCAGAGATAAGCCACTGGACATGTATTTGTTGTATAAATTGAGGACCTGCAGGTTTGTCTTGCATACCCTTAGGCCTGTTAATGGGTCACAAAGAATGTCCCCAAGAAGGGAGGGGACCATGATGAGGCATGTCTAACCTCCCTCCTCCTGGCAGGCAATTTAGTTTCAGGGTATTCCTTTGGCCAAGAGGGGCTCCATTCAGTCAGCCGGTTGGGGGTGAGCCTTAAAATTTTATTTTAGTTCACATAGGCATAAACATCTACATTTTATCCAAGCAAGACCTGGGAAACAGAGGTGGAATGCCTTGGTTTGGTCATCTACCTAGTCAAGTCCACTATCCAGGGGAG
Source organism: Mirza zaza (assembly GCA_008750895.1). Taxonomy (NCBI): domain Eukaryota; kingdom Metazoa; phylum Chordata; class Mammalia; order Primates; family Cheirogaleidae; genus Mirza; species Mirza zaza. Next base: position 16,855 of record VSMD01028940.1, read on the forward strand.
GGCCCAAGGGTCAAGACCATCATCAAAGGTTATGTTGCAGAATAGACTTTCTCTGACTTCCACGTTCATGCTGATTCCAATATATCCAGACACAAGCTAAAACCTGGAACTTATTAAAACCTGTGAGTACCTTTGCTGACTGCTAGCCCCACAACACCTCTTGCTTAGCCTGGTTCATTTCTGCTGGTGTTTTATTATGCAAATGCTCCTTCTAGTTTAGTCTGTCACCTTTTATGCAAGAAAAAAATAGATTCTTAAAAAAAAAAGTCTTTCTCACTTTTTTTAGTTCCTTTGCTGAGTCTCTCCACTTATCTCCCTCCCTATAATTAACATTCCTTTGGAGGACAAAGAGGAGCTATCTTCCCCAGGAGTCCCACCCTTCTGCCTAAAGTAACATCATTTTCACTTCCAGACTTTCCAGAGTCTCCTGCTCTAACCAGGTGACTAGGACGCTGCTTCACTTCCATTATTTGCTCAGAACCAGGAAACCAAACCTGCGATTAAGCAACCAACTCTTATTAAATATAATTTAAAAATGTTGACAAACAATTCTTTCTGTGTGTCTGTCCTGCTTAAACTTCAGAATTTGAGAATGTTCATAGGCAGCTGTTGATACTGACAAAGTCACTGGAGTCCCTGAGTTCTGCTGTATCTGAACTTCAGCTTCATCCTCTGGAAATGTTCAGTTAAATTAACAAATGGATTTCGGTATTATGAGATAACAGAAAACTAATTCAAAGTGGCTTAAGCAAAAGAGTCTTTCAAACACTGTGACTAAATCTTTTTTTTTTTTCTTAATTTATTTTAAATACTCTGTTCCACTGAATTCTGTGCACAGTAGCATTATAATAAATATTTTTAACTGAACTCTTATCCTATTGAGATATCTGTATTTATATCTATATATCTATCCATATTTCTGCAAATCATTATTCAACCATCTCAGTAAAATTGTGCTGAACATTTCAAGTCACACAAAAGCCTTTGCAACACAAATTTAAAGCTTCTGAAATGGTGTGTGGAGGAAGCAGGGTGGGTTTCAGATCCACACAAGCTGAGCAATCAGTCTGCTGCAATCTGATTGCAGTGATTTTATGAAAGTTGCAGCTTTTCAGATGCAAGATCTAAGAAAAACCTTTGTAAAGGAAGTGATATTAAAACATACATAAATATATACCTTCAAGTGAATATACTTCTTCTAACATTATATGTTTTGTTCATATACCCTATACATAGTATAATAGTGAACTCCTTTTCAACTCTTAACAACTCAGTCTCCGAAGCCAGGATGTCGAGGTCTAAATCCTGACTCTGATAGCTACTAAATTTTTCTCTGACTCTATTTTCTCATCCATAGAATAGGATAATAATAGTACCTACCTTTTAGCAAGGTCATGAGTACAAAATGCTAACCCTTGGGCTTAGCTTATAACAAATATTTACTAAGGGTTAGTGCATGTTGCTATTGTTTTGCAGTATGCATGTCTAAACTCCATAAATATCAATCAGTAACATGCCTGTCTTTAAGTGGGTGTTCCAGATGAAGACTTTCTACTGTTCTGACACATGTGAAGAAAGCATATATATATACCTGTTAGGTTGGGGGTTTGTTAGCTGCATTATCAAAGGGAAAAGAAATTCAGAGAGGCAGAGGCTCACTAACAAATTTGAATTAGGGGACACAAAAGCAGTTGTGAGCTATATGCATATACAATTTATCTGGCTGTCCTTGTTCAGATTCTACGCTCTCTAATCTATATCCTAATTACTACCTGACTCTTCCTGTAAGTCAGGCCAAGGGTGATAACAGGTGGCCATATGGACTTTAAGCATCTCAGCTACAGTGGCAGAATAGCTTGCACACAGTAGGATTTCAATAAATGTTAGTTGCGCGAATGAATAATAATAATAGTGTTTCTTGAGGAATCACTGTATTTAGTATGTCGTATACACTACAATCTAACCCTCACTCTCGAAACTGAGAAGTTGTTGTTCTTCTTCCTCCTTTTCCTCCTCTTCTTCGTCCTACTCTTCCTCCTCTTCCTTTTCTTCTTCTTCTCCTCCTCCTCTCTTCCTCTTCCTCTTATTCTTTTTCTTCCTCCTCTACTTTCTTCTCCTCCTTCTCATGCTTGTCCTCATCATTCCCGATGGAGCAATAAGAGAACTAACAAGAAGAGTAACTTGCCTAAACCACATACCTAGTGAGTCTGACTCGATCTTACCCTCTGACGTAGGAATAAACAACATGACAGGGTCTTTGAACAAACATACAAATGTAATAAGAAACTATCTTCTGTCTTGGATAAAAGCTGCAAGCAGACACTCATGTTTTCTTCATGGTGGTGTGGACCAGTATGCTGATCAACTTCTTAATGTCAATGCAGCTTCAAAAATCTTCCATTAAATTGCTTGACTTTTCTCACTGCAACATTCTCATTTGGTGAGAAGAAATTCATAAGCTGAAGTTGGAGCTGAAGGTGTGAACTAACCTTTCCATTAAAAAAAAATATATTTTCAAAAATTTTCTCTTATAACAAACATGAATAAATAGTTGTTCTTTTTTTTCAATCACATCCTTCTCACTTCAGAGATTACACTAATAAACCAGGCATTCTTTAGAATGCACGTTTTTCAGAAATTATAAAGATATATGAGTAAAAAAAATTTCAGAGTATTGTAACATGTAAGTATCAACATTCATTATTTTGAAGTGTAAGGTAACGTTTCTACTTAACCTTCAGGCTGAACTAACTGCACATCCTGCTGTGTCCCACTGAACCTGCCATCACTTCCTCCTGGCATCCACGACACCACGTTGAAGTTATCTCCCATGATCCCGTGAGCTTACTGAGAGCAGACTGGGTTTTACTCCGTTCTTTGTTCTCAGAGCGTACAGATCCTCCTTCCAAACTGTTCCAGTCTTTCTTCAAGTTGTCTGTGTATTGTTTATCTATTCTGGGTCTCAACTCACACTTTTCTGATAATGAGCTCAAACACTAGAAAAGTTTGGGCCCTGGTGTTAAATGAACTCTTTCTGATATTATTTCTCTTGGTCATTACTATTCCATACTTCGATCCTGTGACTCTTTAATAGTCACATTGAAGCTTTTGTGAGGTCTTTGATAGTTATTGAGGTGTAATGCTCTCTGGTATTGGTTTTTAGTTTCAGGGCTGCGTGTCTGTGTGTGTGTGTGTGTGTGTGTGTGAGAGAGAGAGAGAGAGAGAGAGAGAGAGAGAGAGAGAGAGAGAAGCAGAAACAAAAGGAAAGCAATAGCAACTAAGAGCATGAAAGATTCTCCTGTCCCTTCTAAGTCTTCTAATGACATCCAAAAATAAAAGAAAGGAAAAGAAAAAGAGTCTGGGTGTGAGCAACAATAAGGGACCTCCCCTAAGTGGTTGAACTTCCTTTAGACTCTGTCATCTCCCTGGCTCTGTCTCCTCAGCTATAGCTCTCACTAGCTATTCTCTTCTCCAGCTTAGCTCCGAGCATTTCCTTGAACAAGAGGACAGTGCTGCTTTTTAAAGACAAAATCTTTCCCTCAACTTCAATGAAGCTTTTATATCTTTGGTGTAGCACCGATGGGAAACTCTCTCTCTCCTCTCTGCAGTTCTCAACCGTTAAGTGTCCAGGGTGTGTTTCTGACCCCTGTGGTATTTTTTCTCTCTCTTCTCTAGGTGAATTCATCTGGATTCATAGCTTTAAATGGTATCAATAAGCTGATGACTTGCCAATTTATATCTTCAGTCCTGAAAACTTCTTTGAGCTCAGGAGTTTTTATTTTAGTGAACTTCTCTGTTCCATTCAGATATCTAAAGGAACCTCAAATCCAACAATATCAAAATAGAAGCCCGTTCTCGCGTTCCCAACTCCGTTGGTTGCCAATCTTGACTGAGCAGCACCACCATCTATCTGAGGGCTCAAGACAAACACTTAGGAGGTACCGTTGACTGTATTGCCCACATTTCTTCTCAGCCACTCAGCCAGTCCATCAGCAGGTATTCCTCCAAAATTCACCCTGGGTCTATTCACATTTCTTGAGCTCCACTGACCTGCTGTAATCCACACCAACACTGTCTATTGCCTGGAGTAATAAAATAGCTTTCCAACTTCAATTTTCCCTCCTACAGTCCTCAGCTAGAGAGATACTTTAAAAGTCTCAACCAATTATATTACTCCCTCCCACTGTTTAAAATCCACCAATAGTTTCCCTTTGTACTCAGGATAAAAATCTGACCTATATACCATGGCCCTCAAAATGCAACTAATTCTACATTATGCCTTTTTCTAAAAACTCCTATCATCTCCCCCTACTCCCTACTCAACACTTGCCCCTTTCCTTTACTGCTCGTTTAATGTCCCAAGTATTCGGATTTGCCATCCTCTCTTCCTAGCAGGCTCTTCCCGTGGTCCATTACACAGCTGGCTTCTTCCAGGTATTCAGACCTCAGCTCAGAAGATGCTCCTCCAAGGGGCCTTCTCTGAACACTCGTGGGAAGCACTTTATCTCCCCCAGTCACTTCTTATCACGTTGCTCATTTTTATTTCCTTTGTAGCACTTGACATCATCAGAAATACTTTTATTTATTTTCAGCGTGTTCTATGTTTCCCTCTTTCTGCTGGAGTATCCTCTCCACGAGGCCAGACATCTTATTATCCTTATTCTTTCTTCTATTCCCAGTGTCTTAAACTTTTGAATTTGATGCAAAGTAGAGGCTCGTAAAACATTTATTGAGAAAAAACGACTGTATGAATGAATCCTTACTCTAAGCTTTATTCTCACAGGTGGATCTCTGTTGCTATCGAGAGGGTGCATTTTCTTCCTCAAGATTTTGTTGACACCGGTGCTCCTTTATACAGTGAGAATTTATGACAGCCTCATCTGCACATTATTTTATAAGGCTCCAGGTAAGAGCAAAACACACTGTTTGTCTGTGTTTCAAAGGGCATGATATGTACTGCAGGTGTTCATGGCTATATTATAATGGGGAAGGTGCAGCTGCAGCCATGTGATGAAAACACTAGCTTTCTGGTGCCATCGCTGTCTATGGTAGTCATTATCTTTATAGATGGTGGTCTCATGCCTCTAACATGGTCTTGCCTCTATACTGCCTTTACTTGGGCTAATGTTCATGATTTGGCTTTTATATCCTGGCATGGCTTCCTAACTCACTCCACCGGTTTTGTGTTGATGCCAAAAGTATCTTAACTCCTGCCCATGGCTGATCTTTGGATCGCTCTGTCATCCCATGTGCTGTTACAGGGGAACTTAATGGCTAAGAGCTTTGATTTCAAACCACATCTCTACCACTTGCAAGCTATATGACACTGGAAATATTGCTTACGCACTCTCAGTTTAATTGTCTATAAGAAGGAACCCTATTGTAATGGAAATGGTGCTCACATGATACTTGTGACTATTAAATAAGATAAACCACATAGAGGACACAGTTCAGTGCTGATCCAGAGGACATGTACAATGAGAGGTAGTGTAAATCCCCTAGGATGGACCCAGTCCACGTCGCCGTCTCTCCTTTCATAAGAAGCAACACCTGGCCAGGCTTAGAAAGTATCCACAAGTCATGATTCTAAACCTGTTGTGATTCTTGGCATATAAAGGACTCAGAATATGTGTTGGCTAAATGAATAAAAGCTTGAATGCCTGCCTCTAGGAAGACTCCCCTTAATGTAACCTACTTCTGTCCTTTGGGGACAAGAGCTATTAAAATAAAATATTGTCACAGCTTTTGAGGTCAATAATGGTGTTTTCTCCAAACTGAATATTTCTCTTTTTCAAATAGTGTTTGCTTTTGCTTCACATAAAAAGAACAACAAAATGTGAATTTGAAAATACAGTTCCACAAGTGCACATGGACATTTTCCTAGTATTAAGCCTTGGGGCCACAAAAGCAGTGTGTGCAATTTAAAAGTAGAATAGACCTGAGCTTACACCCAGGCTTCATCAGGCCAGTTTTGTGAGCTTGAGCTACATGTGCCAATCTTTGCTCATGTTTCCTTTGCATGAGAATAGGAACATCAATCCCTATCCCTGGAGAGTGAGTAGAATTAACATATGTAATAGGTACAAATTCAGTACATTTTATGGCACATTGCATAAATGACTTCCGAGTCTCTGGACTTCACTTTTCTCATCTACAAAAAAGAGATGATAATGATAACTGACAAATGAGTAAGGATGTGCTACAGTCTTATTGCACTGCCTGGGACATGGTAAAACCTCAGTAAACATGAGTTTTCCTTTCTCTTTCTCATTCCATTCTTCTTCCTTTCCCCTCTTCCCTCTTTCTTTTTCTTTGTCTTCACCTGGAACATTGATAGAATGTACACAGCAACTACGGGATAATTACTTTCAGAAGTATTTATATGAAGGCAGGTAAAGTGGATGTCTCATCAAAGAAAGTAAAAACAATGAGAACTGCTATAAATAGAATACATACTACAGATCAGGTACATTATATTTTGACCTCTAATCCTGATAATAACTTTATCAGATAAGCATTTCAAACCCCAGTTTTAAAATGAGAATAAGGCACGGAGGATGAGGGAGATTAAATAATTTATTCAAGGTTGTAAAGTTAGTAAGTGGCAGAGCCAGTTTTCTAATTCGAGCTTGTCACACTCACATAAAGCAATTTACTTTGCATACTGCCTTTGAATGTTTTATGACAAATTTAATCTCAATTTATTCCCAAGTTACACTCATTTATTTGATAGGGCATCTTTGTCATGCTCTTATGTCTAACAGCAAGCAGAGAAATTTTAAATAGGGTGTGGGAGAAAAGATTATGTTCTACAGTGGAGGGACCAATATTTTGGAACTGTGTTATGGACTGACTGAATGTTTCTGTCCACCCAAAATGCATATGTTGAAGTCCTAACCCCCAGCGTGATGTTATTTGTATATAGGGCTTTTGAGAAGTAATTAGGCTTAGATGAGCTTGTGAAATGGGACCTTCATAATAGAATTAGTGGCCTTACAAGAAAAAGACAACAGAGAGCTATGTTTTTTTTCTCTCTCTCTCTTCCTCCCTCCCCCTTTCTCTCTCTCTCCTTCTCTCTCTCTCTAAGGGGAGGTCACGTGAGCACGCATCAAGATGACAGCTGCCTGCAAGTCAAGAGAAGGGGCCATCGAATGAAACCTCCCTTGACAGCCATCTTGATCTTGGACCTCCCCAACTCCAAAGCTGTGAAAAATAAATTTTTAGTATTTAAACTACATAGTCTGTGGCATTTTCTTATGGCAGCCTAAACTAACTAAGACAAATTGTTTCCATAATTGTGCCTTTCAAGGATTCTATACATTTCTTCTAACTTACTGCTCGCTAAGCCTTGTGTGAACATAAATATTATCACCCAAAAGTACAAGTAGGGAAGTCTAGTTGTGAAACTCTTTCCAGGGAGGTCAAATTGGGCCTCAGGGAGTTATAGCAGCATTGGGTCCCAGGACTGGGGCTGGGCCAGATGTGTTGAGACACTGGGGTGGCCAGAGCAGGATGCAGCCAGACCAAATGCATGCACGGTAATATTTACAGCAGAGTCTAAAGGTGGAGGTTGGTGAAGCTACATCAGTCATCAGATATAGGTGGAGATAAGGCAGCCTAAGGAGAAGGTATGGCAGTGACATGCAAGATCAGGTAACAAAAGAGACTTCACCATGTTTACAGAGATTGGAGCTAGGATCCCTTGTACTGGGTGCAGCTACCTGGAAGACTGCCTGGAGAAGGCCCAGGGTCAGGACAATGGAGGTTTTCTGGCTCTGCTTCAAAAGACCCAAGCATTTGAGAACCAAAGCCATCTACCCCCACCCTCAGCCTGAACCCTGAAAACAAAACCCACACTTTACTGTCTATATTAATTTGGTTTTGCTATTATACCATCTTCATTACATTACTTTTTTGAGGTTGTTATGTCCAAGAAAATGGTTGGTTTGTTCATTATAAGAACTTCCTAAAAGATCCGTTTTTCTCTTTAATGGAAAGCAGTAATATAGAGTTTGAACCCTAAGATGCTTTGAGTCCTTCACCTCAAAATCCTCTACTTGCTGTGTCTACTAATCATGTTTACCATGACTCTTTATCAAGTCTCCACATTGAAACACCCTCTTTAAACCCAACTTGCAATTCTCAATAAATCCTGACCTTACATTTCCCACTCTTAGACACTGCCAAAGCTTTGCAAAGATGGTGTTCTCGTTTACCTCAGTAAGCAATAAACCCACATTTTCTATATTGATGGGTTTTATTGGTGGTATTTAGAAAGTTTTTGACACGTTCCATGGAGGGTCCAAGTGGGTGTAACTCTGGACATCTGAATATTGCTTCAAGCAGAGTAGATTTCCTTATGTCTTTTTAATATATTGAGCTCCAATGTCATATTCGGTTAATATAAATGTTTCAGTTGATAATTTTAAAAAAACTTCCTATGAAATTTTATCTGAGTCTACTTATATTTATCCTTTATTGTCTATATATTTTTTTGGGAAATCTCAACCTCTCATATCCCCAGTCTGTGCAAAGGAAATGTCTAACCAGACATCCTGCAAGGCATCTCCCATCTTTAACATCCTCTGGTTCTGAAATGTCTTTGCATTGATGCCGTCTGTCAAGATGACCTCTTGTGGCATAAACTTCTGTTCCTAAAATGCTAATTTTCCTCCCAGCATCAAACAGAATGCTGGGCACATATCGGTTGCTCAATAACCAGCTGCTGGTAGTTTGTACAATCGAAGTTGGATCCAATTCCACGTCTGGAGTTCTTTTATTTTAAATATCTGATTCGGTAATGCACCGAGACAATATTATATCAGAGACAAAGTTGGTTTGTGGGGAAAAGGGAACTCACATTTATTGAATGCCCAACATGTGGCAGGCTCAGTGCTCAGGTTTTGTATGCAGAAGAAATCATTGTCACTTAGTCAAAGAGTTTGAAAACAGAGGCCAAGTTAGTTTAAGGAAATTTCCCACATTTCTTGTACTATATGCGTGAGAAGGATTGAAATTAGATGTGTCTGGTGCCCCAGGCCACACTTAGCAAGCTATGGTGGGTGATGTATTCAAGTGAAGCTTTACCAAATGTGCAAACACTTGAGCCTAAAGGCTAGAGATTAGGATTTATAGATTGTGTGTGGGACTCAGGAATCTGCATTTTGAAAAAAAAAGTCACATGGTTTCAATTCAGAGAATCATTGAGAAATACTTTATCAAAGACCTTGCTGCTTGCATCTTAATGCTGAAAGGTTTACAATTTATTCTTATAAAACTGCAAAGTAGGTTTAATTATCCTCAGTTTACAGAGCAGAGAACTGAGATCCATAGGACCTTCCAGAAACACTGCTAGTCCGTGGAGGTGTTTTCACTTAACATCAGGCTCGTTTCGGATTGTTAAATTCAGGACACTTTCACTAAACAAAAATAATTATCTTTTCCTTTTATTTATTTTTAAAATTTCAAAATATTAAGAAGGTACAAATGTTTTAGGTTATAGGGATCATTTTTGTAATGCTTCAGTCCTGGCTATAGGTGTGCCTATCACCCCAAATCACCATTAGGTCAGTTTATTCCCCTCACTTCATCCCCTCTTCCCCCCCAACCCCGGTTGCTTTCCACTGAGTTTCATTTTCCTGTTTGCACTTGTGTGCTCATTGGTTAGTTCCAATTTGACAGTAAGTAAATGTGGTGTTTGTGTTTCCATTCTTGCGATACTTCACTTAGGAGAATGGTCTCCATTTCCATCTAGTTTATTGCACAAGGTATTAATTCATCTTTTTTAGGGCTCAGTAGTACTCCATGGTGTACATATATCACATTTTGTTAATCCACTAATGAATTGATGGGCATTTGGGTTGATTGCACATCTTTGTGATTGTGAATTATACTGCAATAAACATTCATGTGCAAGCTTCTTTTAAAGTTTTTTTTTATCAGCTATGCATGCATGCAATATAAAAAGTAAAGTCATTCTATCATTCTATAAGTGCTGTTGTGGAAAAGATTGTCCTTGGCCACCTTACAATCCCTTTTCATCTCCCCAAGAACAACCAGTTCCAATTTTGTTTGTCTTCATGTTTATATAACAAAATAATTCATTTTATAATTATTGTTTTTATAGTTTTAAGCATTATGTAATATTTTGTCATCTGGGAAATGAGTATTTATGGTCTATTTATGTCCCCTTCTCTTGCATCTGCCACCAGTTCACTTTCTAGTCTTTCTTCCATCTGTTGTAAAATATTCTAGTTTTTAGGTCATAATTTAATATTAAAATTATTATGAGCATATAAACATATTGATGGTTGGGCCACTCAGTAAGCTATAGTGATTTTTCTTATATTTTGTGCAAAATTTTGTGGATCTTTTTGTTTATAATTATTCACTTACCACAAATATATTCCCCACATTTCTGCTTATTATAAAAATCTTTCAGTGCATTTAAATGCATCAGGTACTGTGAAACCTAGAAATTTCTGACCTGTTACCACCTGAGCTGATTAATTTCCAATTCAGTGCAAGGTTGATACCTTGGAATTTCCTTTACTGATTTTTTTAGGATTCACATTGCATTTTATGTTTATCCTCCATGTTTCTATATCTGAAGTCATTATATCCTCATGCTTTTTAGTATCTTGTTTTAATTTATTGTTTTGCTGGGCACATCCTCCAGTAGTTTTTTATGGAAAACTTCAAGGAAGGTAACATTCTTTAGATCTTCCTTGTTTGAAAATATCTTTAATCAGCATTTACATGCATTGATGTTTGGACTGGGTATAGAATTCTAAATTTATCTATAGATATGTACAATTATAATTAAATTTTATTATAATAAAATTATAATATTTCCAAAAGAAAACACAGGAGAATATGTTCACAGCTGTGAGAGGGTAGAAACAATTTCTTATGACACAAAACTGTTAACCACAATTTAAAAAATTATAAAATTGGACTTAAGCAAAATAAAAAAAAATTCTGGTTAAAAGACAACATTAAGCAAGTAAAAAAGCAAATCACAGACTGAGAGGAATGTTTGCAACACATGTATTTGGAAAAAAATGTATCTAGAATATGTAAGGGCTCATACAAATCAATAACGTATAACAGACCAATTTGAGTAAATATGGTCAAAGAGATCTAAATGTCCAAATATTGGAGAGATTGTGAAGTAACCTTAAGTCTTTTGCATTGCTGATGAGAATGTTAAATATAACCACTTTTGGAAAAAAAAGTTAGTGATTTTTTTATACAGTTAAATATGCATGTACTCTATGATTCAGTAATTCCACTTCTGGGATATTTACTCAAGAGTAATGACAACATATGCCCAGAAAAATTCTATATTATTAAAACAAGTATGGATTGCAGCTTTATTCTCAATAGTTCCAAACTGGAAAAACTCAAACTCAAATATCCATTACTGAGTGAATGGATTATGAAGAAGAAAAAGGAAAAAGATGGCATATACTTATACCAGAATATTACTTAAACCTAAGAAAAAAATAGTTGATTAATGTAATAACGTGGATGGATATTTAAAAAATGTTATGTTTAAAACAATAAACCATCTCCAAAAGGTAAATGATCTATATGTGTATTTATATGAACTGATGGAAAGCAGAACAGTATTTGTTGGGGAATGACTGGGAAGAAGCATGAAAAATGTTATCTGGGATCTTGGGATATGGTGATTGGAATATATTGTATACATTTGCCAAAGCCTACTTAATTTTACCATTAAGATCTGCATACTTTTTTTTTGCATGTAAATTTCAATTCAGTTAAAGAAAATGCAGATATATTTTTTATGCCAACTCTGATCCCCCATGTAGGGTGCTGGTATTTACCATGCTTTCTGCTTGGAGTGGCTGCAGTAAAAGCTCATATCATTCCCACAATATTTCATTTTTTACTTCCTTTAAGTGGAAAAAAAAAATGAAACAATCCCACCCCCTAAAAAAGTGACAAAAACATGAACAGAAACTTTTCAAAAAAAGATAGACAAATGGCTAATAAACATATGAAAAAAATGCTCAATGTCACTGATCATCAGGGAAATGCAAATCAAAACCACAGTGAGATATCACCTTACCCCAGTCAGAACAGCTTTTCTTAAAAAGTCCAAAAATAATAGATGCTGGCGTGGATGCAGAGAGAAAGGAACATTCATACACTGTTGGTGAGATTGTAAATTAGCACAACCCGTATAGAAAACAGTATGGAGATTCCTCAAAAAACTAAAAGTTGTCCTACCATTTAATTCAGCAATCCCACTACTGGGTATTTACCCAAAGGAAAAGAAATCATTTTTATCAAAAAGACATCTGCACATGAATGTTTATTGTAGCATAATTCACAATTGCAAAGATGTGGAATCAACCCAAATACCCATCAATTCATGAGTGGGTTAACAAAATGTGGCATATGTATACCAGGGAATACCACTCAGCCATGAAGAAGGATGACTTAATGCCTTTTGCAAAAATTTGGATGGAATTGGAGACCATTTTCCTAAAGGAAGTATCTAAAGAATGGAAAAACAAACACCACATGTAGTCACTATTAAATCGGAACTAACTGATGAACACACATGTGCATAAAGGGAAGTAAATCTCAAAGGAAATCAAGCAGGGGAGGAGGGGAGAGGAGGAGATGGATGAAAACCTACCTAAAAGGTACAATGAACACTATCTAGGAGACGGGCACACTTTTAACCCTGATTCAAGCATTATTATAAAAGCAATCCATGTAAACAAAAACATTTGTGCTCCCATAATACTTTGAAGTAAAAAAGCATAAAAATGAATGAATAAATAAATAAATACCCCCACATATATCCGATTCCAGCATCGCTTTCCTCCTTTTTATAAAATGAAACTATTGACTCCTTCTCATCAAAGTGCTATTAGGATTCAATGACACAACATAGGTGAAAGTTTTCTTATGTTTCAAATATATTTGAATTATTTATTTTAGCTCTCTTTTCCTTCACTTTTGTCCCGAAATTCAACTTCATGATCCTAGGTGGATTAGTGTGTATCACTCAGAAAACAAATTTGGTGTTTCATCACTTTGTCTGACTTCCTTGAAGCCACCAGCTCTCTGCTCCCTCCGTCTTGGGCTCTATCCTGCAGTTTTTGAATTTTTAGAATCAAAGACACTTCTCAAATGAAAGAAAGCTTCAGCTCAGCCCTCCTCTAATTCTGCCTGGGCCGCCGGACAAGGAAAAGACTAACAGCTCAAGAGAGAGCAACACCTGCACTAATTCCCAGGGAGCTCGGCTGCCACCCTGAGAGTGGCCATATCTGTGCCACCAGACTCTGTCCCTCACCACTGCTGACAGACCCAGAGCAGAGCCATATGTCCCCAATTGGGTCACTCAGACTCGGTCTCCTGGGAATGTCACGTGGAGCTAAGTCACAATAATGACAGCAGCCTGCTCAGAGAGAACAGCCTGTCCCTGTGGAGACATCTAGAGAGCCCTTTCCAAGTCTCAAATCTAAAGGTCATTCTCTGACACCTTCCTTCCCTGGACATGCAACTTCTATGGCTTGTGACCTAAGGAACTGGAATTATTAGGACACCCAAGAGTCTCTTCTTCATTTTTCAAAATCTTTATGCCTTTCCAAGTCTTTCACATTTGGAATCTTTGTACATGTCTAGTCCCTTCTTACCGGCCAGCGCCTGACACCCGGAGAGAGGAGGCAGAGTGTACCTACTGTCTCCCTCGGCATCATGCAAAGTCTGTGCAACCTCGTTGTTCTCTGCATGTCCTCCCCTTCTGTGTGACAACTTGTGCCCTCCCAGCCCCCAGCTTCCTGAGGCTATTGAATTGAGATGAAAACATGGAAAACTCTGGGGCCAAAACTCTATAAATATTTGAAGAATAGCTCTCTTTTCATGTCCTATTTGAAGAATATTTTTCTTTTCATGTTCTTTCCTTCCTTCTAATTAGTTTATTTTCTGTGGAGTGCTGAAAAGCAAGGTCATTCTGTTAATATATATTAAAACATGTTCCTGATGTTTGAAAAATTATTTTCAATAACATCTGTAATTTTCTGTCATTCTGGGTAGGATGGAAGAAAAATACAAACACAGAAAATTCGAGTTAATATATTTTACAGGTTTTTTTTTGAAATAGAAAGTCATTCTGTATGAATTTAGATTAAGTGAATATTTATTAGGCATTTATGTGTGCAGACTATTGTGTTGTACTAATGCTAACTTAATAATAATAATAACTGCTTTAGTTCCTAGGTCACTTAAAGACTAATTTTATTATTTTGTTTAATCTTTACAGCAATTTCCAAAAGGTAGGTATTATAATCTCCATTTGTTAAGAAGGTAATTAGGTTTAGAGAAAAAGTGAGTAATTTGATTTTATACAGAGTGTGGTAAAGGTAGGGTCTTGTCCAGAGTTACTTGATTCCAGTTTTATGGACTAGAACTCTGTGTCAAGGTTGTGGGTGGTCTTCCCACATACCCTGCCCTCGAGCATGTCCAGCTGCCAACACTAATTTCTTTTCTTAAATTCTTAAGTTCACTTTGCCCATCAAGTGGCTGATAAGAAATACTGGAGAACCCCTGCCCACTCCCCCAGAAGTCTTTAAGAAAAGACACACAGAGGGCAGGAGTTTGTGTAGAAATATCACAGCACACTAGCCCCACAGGTGGGCTAACTGTGAGGCACATGTTTGATACTGTTCTAGAATTTTCCAGTAGCCACAATGATAACAAAACCTTTAGTTCCTGCTTTCTTTTCTAGTTTCACTTCTCTGTTCCCTCGCTTCTGTTTCCTACTTGCACCTGTATTCTGTTGATGAGTCTGCTCCTGGACAAACCCAAACTAAGAATCCTGCAGGAAGGCCAGCACCAACTTACTTCTAGAAAAGAACCTTGATATCAGAGCCTCCATTTTGGAGAGCTCTGATGAGAACACAGTCAGGGAGGCATCCTGAGTTTTGTCCAGAGCATGATAGATGACTTGTTTATGGGAAAGCATGAGCTAATGTGACCTGACAACTAAAATCCAAGGCATGGAGGACAAGATGGCCGATGATAAGAAGCTGAGAGGAGAAACTTGAGGTACACTGTGAAGATCCTATGTTTAAATAGATGGAGAAAAGAAAAGAAGATGGGACCGAACAGGAGACCTAGAAAACAAGCACAAAACAGAGAAAAGCATCATCAACATAATCATTCACTTACTGATGAATGTACTCACCAATACACATTCATTCATTAACACCAAAAGGTATTAGATTTATAAAGTATATCTTTAATCTTTCATGTGCTGGATCAACCACTGGTTTCAATCTGGTAGTATATGGGCTACAACATTTGAATTTTGACCTCTGAAAAATTATTTAATTTTCATAAACTTATTAGGTAAATATTTATTATTTTGTAATTCAGTGAGGAAAAACAATACTGCTAGAAAGAGAGCCAGAGGTTACATAACCAGTCTGTAAAACAATCTGGTTGCTCCATTGAGCCACAGTGAGGCTACCACTGTTTTGAGCTACATGTCAAGCACTAGGATGTACTCTCTTTGTAAATTGTATGTGGTTCAATCCTCCAGCAATCTGTGCTAGAGTATTATCTGTCATTTCTAATTTTAAGAAGAAGAAGTGGAAGCCCAGGATGAGTAAGGTATTTATAGAGCTACCAAGAGATGCATATCTGAGGGTAAATGAAGAAAAATTGCTTAAGATTGCTTTTGCTATATGGAATCATAGCTGGTTCCATACAAAGCATAAAATTATTTTTTCTAGACTGTGAAATATGGTGTTGGTACTTTAATAGGGACTGCATTGAATCTGTAGATCACTTTGGGTAATATGGATATTTTAACAATATTGATTCTGCCAATCCATAAGCATGGTATAGTTTTCCACCTGTTAATGTCCTCTGCTATTTCATTCTTTAATGTTTTGTAATTCTTCCTGTAGAGGTCTTTCACCTCCTTAGTTAAATTTATTCCTAGGTATTTTATTTTCTTTGTTGCTATTATGAAGAGTATTGAGTCTTTGATTTTGTTCTAAGTTTGACTGTTGTTGACATATAGGAATGCTACTGATTTGCATACATTGACTTTGTAACCCAAGACTTTCCTGAATTTGTTTATTGGGAGGCATCACTTTAGTACCATGTTTCCCTGAAAATAAGACAGGGTTTTATATTTATTTTTCCTCAAGAAGACACCCTAGGGCTTATTTTCAGGGGATGTGTTATTTTCCCCTCAAAACCTCAGTTTGCAGCATGCCCAAGATGGTCGGGACATGACAGGGGGAGCCGACCTTGTAGGTGGGCCTTCCCGCACCTTTCCGGTCACCTCTGGGATAGTAGATGTCACAATGGGGCAGATGAGAAGGGCTGTTCATCTTCTTTACAGCTCTGTGATGAAATGCATGGGTTGTGCAGATACACTGCATAGCCATGCCCATCACTAGGTCTTATTTTGGGGGTAGGGCTTATATTGTTGTGCAAATGCTTAGAAATCCTGCTAGGCCTTATTTTATGGGTAGGTCTTATTTTCAGGGAAACATGGCAGACTTCAAACTATACTACAAGGCTATAGTAACTAAAATGGCATGTCAATGACACAAGAACAGAGACATAAACCAACAGAACAGAACTGAGAACCCAGATATAAAACCATCCTCATATAGCCACCTGATCTTTGATAAAACAGAAAAAAAAATACATTGGAGAAAAGAATCCTTATTCAATAAATGGTGCTGGGAAACTTGGATAGCCATATGTAGAAAACTGAAACAGGACCCGCACCTCTCACAAAAATCAACTCACAGTGGATAACAGACTTAAACCAAAGGGATAGAACTATAATAATTCTAGAAGAAAATGTTGGAAAAACTCTTACAGACATTGGCCTAGGCAAAGAATTTATGAAGAAGACCCCAAAAGCAATCACAGCAACAAAAATAAATAAATAAATGGGACCTGATCAAATTAAAAAGCTTCTCCACAGCCAAGGAAACTATCATGAGAGCAAATGCACAACCTATACAGAATGTGAGAAAATATTCTCATGCTACACATCTGATAAAGGGCTGATAACTAGAATCTTTATAGAACTCAGGAAAATCAGCAAGAAAAAAATCAAACAAACTCATTTAAAAGTGGGTAAAGGATATGAATAGAAACTTTTCAAAAGAAGATAGACTCATGACCAACAAATATATGAAATAATGCTCAACATCTCTAATCATCAGGGAAATGCAAATCAAATCCACAGTGAGATATTACTGAACTCCAGTAAGAATGACTTTTATCAAACAATTCCCAAACAATAAATGTTGGCATGGATGTGGAGAGATAGGAAAACTCCTACACTGCTGGTGAGACTGCAAACTAGTACAGCCTCTGTGGAAAGTTCTATGGAGATATCTCAAAGAGCTATAAGTAGAACTACCATTTGATTCAACAATGCCATTACCCAAAGGAAAACAATGCCATCTACCCAAAGGAAAAAAATACATTCTATAAAAAAGACATCCGGACTTGAATGTTTATAGCAGCACAATTCACAAATGCAAAGATGTGGAAAAAACCCAAGTGCCCATCAATACATGAGAGGATTAATAAAATGTGGTATATGTATACCACGAAGTACTACTCAGCTCCCCAAAACAATGGTGATCTGGCACCTCTTATATTATCCTGGTTAGAGCTGGAGCCCATTCTACTAAGTAAAGTATCACAAGAATGGAAAAATAGGCACCACATGTACTCACCATCAAATTGATATTAACTGACCAACAGTTATGTGCGCATATAGTAGTAACATTCATTGGGTGTAGGGGAGATGGAAGGGGGAGAAGGGGATGTTTATATTCACACCTAGTGGGTGTAGTGTGTACTGTATGGGGAATGGACATGCTTGAAGCTCTGACTCGGATGAGGAAAAGGCAATATATGTAACTTGAACATTTGTACCCCCTTAAAATTAAATATAAACTGTTAAAAAAACAATAAACACTGAAAATAGTAATAAAAAAAGAAAAAAAGAAGAACAAATGATTTGGAGTCATTTTAACTTCCCTTTGTTTGGCCCATGCAACTTTGGTTGTAACGTCCGATGTAAAGCAGAAATTAATCAAGTGTTTTTTTTCAGACTCACGCCATTTTCAGCAAGCCTGCATGGACACTTGGCTGTATAGATTCTACAAAGCCAGGGTTTTTGGGGTGGGGCCTCTGGCCATCTAGAAGCAGGAGAAGACTAATCAAAGACCATGGTCTCCTGTCGTCATTTGCTGTGAGTTCCCTGTTATCTCCCTGAGCATTTTGTGTCACAGTCGCAGGAATACAGGTTCTGTCTATTACAATTATAGGTGGGCAATGGGCCAGAAAGAGACTCTGGCCCCTCATTATTTATGGGAGACACTGAACTCTGCCAGCATTCAATAAAGGCAAAACATCCACCATTTGCCTGCCATCATCAACCAGGAAAGAGATATTTACAGCCTGAAAAATGACCCTCCAAAGATGTCCGCCCTCTAATCCTCAGAACCTATGCATATGCTACATTACATAGTTGAGAGTAGACTTTGCAAATGTAATTAAGTTAAGCATCTTGAAGTAGGGAAATTATCTTACATTATTTAGGTGGGCCCAAAGTTATTGTGAGGGTCCTTATAAGAGGTAGGAAGGAAAAATCAAAGTCAGGAGAAAGAAAGAGATGAGATAACAAAAGCAGAGGTTGGAGTGATGGGCTTTGAAGATGGATGTGGGAAGGTACCATGAACCAAGGAATGCGAGCATCTTTTAGCAGCTGAAAATAGCAAGAGAATGGATTATCCTTTAGAGCCTTCTGACTTCCAGAACTGCAAGGTAATACCTAAATTTGCCTTGGTTTCATCCGCCTGGTAATTTGCCACAGTAGCAATAGGAAACTAATGCACTAGCTATAATGTCATCTGCACATAGTCTCAAGTCGACTATATGTGTTAGTACTGGCCAGAAATTGAGTGCTAAGTACTAAGAATCAGAGTCTTAAAAAAAAGATGTCCTGAATTTGAATTCTGGCAGGGCCATTTATTGGCTATATGAGCTTGGGCATATTAATTACATTCTATGTGTCTTCGATTACTCATTTGTAGTTCAAAGGTCATAGAAGCTTTCTTCTGATGTTATTGTGACTGTATAATATAACAAATTAAATGATCTTAGGGCAGGGCATTTGCTTTATGCATTTGCTCTACTCTCATTTCATTTTTATTTCTTCCAACATTCAGTAAGAAGTATATTTTTGTGGATTACCCTATCTGGGCATCAAAATTTTTACGATTAATAAATTTCTTGATGGCATGACCTCTTTCTTGCTTATGCCTGAGAAAGTTCTTAGTTTAGGGTTTCGTAATGATAATAGGGTTAATTGCAAACAATCATACCTTCGTGATGAATTGAACTGCAAATTAATATCTACTGTGGCTGACAAAAGTTTGACCATCCCCAATTTCTTCTTTTCAGGATCTTGACACTCTGCTTCTGTGTCATCTCCATCCCTCTGAGTTCACCTCTCTGTGCTGGCTACTTTCTTCCTCAGATCTTAACTGAGGGGTAGTGGCTGAATCCTCTGACTGCAGAGCTGCATGTGGCCTGAGTTCAGCTCTCATGTTCTCTGTTCACTGGTGTTTCTGTGTGGTTTGAGAAAATCCTCACTCGTGTAAATTGCAGACTGTCTCTCATGTCCCCTATACTTTCCTCCCCCTGTGGTTACCTCCCATAGTCCCTGCTTCCTTTCTCTGTGGAAGGAATTTTATTTTCATTCCTGGTTGAAGAAGAGAAAAATGACAGCTTTTCAGATCAGGCCTATATTCAACATAGTTCAATTCTCAAAAGCATCCTTCTTGCTGCCATTCCCTGTCTCTGCCTGCAGAGCGGCTCCACTAAGACTACCCTGCAGTTAAAGTTAAATTGGTTTCTGCCTAAGGCAACCCTGATAAGCCTATTCGGGTTAACTATGTGTAAATCTCAAAGCAGGTCACTTTCTCATCCCTGCAAGGAGATTCAGCCTCTGACATTTAGCTTTGATTCATCTGACAAACATCCACTGATACTTTCCAATGCACAGCCATCTTGAACTAGATCCTGAAGGCAGATCCAGGAGCATCAGATGTGATTGCCTCCTTCCAGACAGGCCCACCTCTCTCTTTGGCAGGGCCCACGGAAGCAGAATAAATGCAGGGCTACAAACCATAAAGCTAAATATTTAAATGTTATAAATAAAAAATGAACTATTTAAATATGTTATATCCCACTACCTATTGCTTGCATGTGTCTAGTACCATGAATTAGAACCAGTGACTCTCATCATTACTGTAGCATCATTCCTTATTATGCAATAATTTATTGCATTCATGCCATCCGAAAGGAAAATGGGATGGATGAAGGAAAGGAATATGTCTTTTCTTTTGCCTCAGTACTTCCTGCTCAAGTCCTCCCTGGACTCTAAAGCCTCATATGTATTCAAAGTCAGCAGTTGGAATAATCCACAAACCTTCAGGACATTTGGATGCAGGCACCTCTTCTTCAAGGACATAGGGCAAGAGATATGGGAAGCATTTCCTTGAAGCCTGAATAGTATGAATAATAAAAGAGGATGTTTATGGTTGAGGGTTGTCCTGTGTCAGCATGAAGTATAAGGTCACAAGTAAAGAACGATTCCTCTTTCCTTTAAGAAATGTATGTATGTGTGTATGTGTGTACATGATAGTGTATGCATATGTTTGTGCCTTATGGGATACTCTAAAACATAGAGCTCTGGACAAAGACTCCACTTACTAAGGTTTAAGAACCTTCAAAAAACCTTAGTAATTTGTTCAATTATGAAAACCTCTGGTTTATATAAAAGTTAGGAATATGAAATCATTATGAAACATTACGAGGCATCCTGTGATTTAGTTGACAAGTAGTAGCAAGAACAATAGCTCATTGATAGAGTGGAGTGTAGGCATGGATCACTCAGGAAATACAAAATTTTATATGCGGAAAAAAATGTGATTGTGCTGGAAAAACAGAGCATAACAATCATAGTGCATAAAATTCCAATAAAAATATCACATTATATTTTGTGTTTTTCTCATTATATGGGATAGGAATCCACATCAGAATTGTCACATTGCTCACTATCACAGGGTATATTAACACACAACTGTGAGACTCTGAGAATGCTCCAAAGTGGAGATAGAAAAGAAGGAAGATGAAGCTGGATCAGGTCTAAAGAGGATGAAATAAACTGAACACAGTATTGGGTAGGTATTGGGAATTTAAGAGAGAACAAATTCAAACATCAAGGTATAGGCAAGCACCCAGCATCAATACTGAGATCACAGGAGCCTAAGATGGGGTAGGGACCTTCAGAAATCACCCAAAAGGAACATGAAAGAGTGTGAAGTAGAGAAAAGGAGAGAGTGTGTGAAAATAGTTAAATATTCTCAGGTCCTTGCATAAAAGAATTTTTCTCTTACCCTAAGAGCAGGTATGAGAGATGAGTTTAAAGATAAAAGTAACAAAAGTTTATTGTAGCTACTGGGGATTCCCTCTGGAGTTCTACACCATCAAAAGGAAGACAAGGAGGAGTAAGTCATATGGAGATCAAAAGATCTCTTTTGATAATGATAAAGCTGAAATGGAAGAAAGTGTGGAATATCCATTGCCAAATGGGACTCCTGATGTTGGTCTTTAGCATTGGGAAGACTCATCCATCCTAATAAGGGTGATGCCAAACCCTCCAGGCCTGTCTATGCAGGGACCACACTCAACGTAAGGGTTTGGATGTGGAGCAGGGACAATAGAGCATGTGATTTCTATGGCTCTTTACTACCCAGCAAAAGGCACTAAGCTAGGTGTGTTACTTTCTTAAGGTTGCTATAATAGATAACTACAAAGCTTAAAACTACAGGAATTTATTTTCTGCAGTTGTGGAGTCCAGAAGTCAGAAATCAAGGCATCAGTAGAGCTGTGCTCCCTTTGACTTCTCTAGGGGAGAAACTTTTCTTATCTATTCCAGATTCTGGTGGCTTTAGGAGTTCCTTAGCTTGTCATCTCAATCTCACCTCCATCTTCACATGGGTCTTCATGTCACCTTCTCTTTGTTTTGTCAAATATATTTCTGCCTTTTTCTCTTAAGACACCTGTCATTGGATACAGGGCCCACCTTAAATCCAAAATGATCTCATTTCAAGATCTTTAAATTAATTATGTTGGCAAAAAACATAAATTTTGTAGGTTCCAAGAATTAGGACTTGGACATATCTTGTTTGGGAGCCACTATTCAGCTCACTGCACTGCACATACCCATTTCTTCTTCCAAAGTCACCACCAACGGAGGTGCACTTGTTCTCTTGAAGAATAGTCCAGGCGGGGAAGGATGTGATGGAGGCCAGGGGTCCTACTAAAGGGGTCCATCCTTGGATGATGGAAGCCAACATCAGAAATGGAGATATTTTCTCCCCCAAACAGTTCTATAATAATGACAACAGCTTAATGTGCCTGGTAATTTTGTAAGAAGTTTTAGGTTTGGGTTCATTTAATCCTCCCAACATCCTATAAAGGAAGAACTTTTATTTACCCCATTTCAGAGAGGAGAAAGCTAAAGTGTAGGATATTTAGCAACTAGCCTAAGTTCATACACTTGTAAATTGGCTAAGCTGGATTAACTTCAGGCAGGCTGGTTGCAGAAATCACTCTTACCCTGGACACTCCACATCATCTGTTGCGCTTGCCATCCGTACCGTGATGAGAACCAAGATTGCAATAAACTTCTCTGGAAGAACTATGTTTGCTGATGCATTAAATACAATAAACGCACAAAACACAGGGAACTGGTTGAGTAAATCATTGTCTTTTCATCTGGTAGGATGCTCTGCAGCAACTTTAAAATAATGTCTTTGAAGAAATTTAATGATAATATAAAATATTCATAAAATAATGTTAAGGGAAAATATCAGACTATATGTAATTCAAAAATATCAGATTTTACATCTGAAAATAAATATATTCATAGAAAAAATAAGTCAGAAAAGTATATTAAAATGTTAATATTGGTTGTCTCTGGGTTGGAAATATTATTTCTTCTGTCATTTCTTCTGTATTTTTCAGATTATCTACAATAAACATATATTGCTTTTATGGTAAGGTAAAAAGCAAGGCTGCTATTCATTTGGGGCAAAAAAAAGAAGGTAAGAAAGAATTTAAATTGGTTTCAGGAAGTTGTAGATAAAAAAAAATAAAACAAAACAATGAAAAAGTCCCTGTCCTTGGGCCTGTAGAGAAGTATAAGAAGGAGGAAGGTTAGGTTCTGAAGAATCTTGGTTAGCAAGAGCCAGACAAGGAGCTGCAGGAGTCGTGGCTGGATGTGTGGGAGATGGGATGGGGCAATATGCCACAAAGCACCCAGAAGCTGCCCAAGCAGGAGAGTTCTAGTGGTTTCTGGCTGAAACATGGAGCAGACTTCAGAAGGCCAGAAACATGGCTCAGCATTTCATGGTATAATAGTTCAAGCTTAATTTTTCCCACAGAGTTTTTACCCTTTTCAAATGTGAGCCTTGGGTTGGGCCAGATTCTCACCTCCCCAGTTCTGTTGCCAACTGGGGAGCATTTGTACCAGGTCCTCTCGGAAGGATGCAATTCTGTATGCCCAGCTTGGAGGAGGTCACCTCCAGATCACACAGCAGCCTTTCCTAAACTTTAAGGTGGGGTCCAAGAAGCCTTTACTCCAAAGCACATTGCTACCATGCTCCAGCCACTTTAAATGAAAGGAAGTTGCAAGGATGCTTAAGGACTAGAACAGCTGGAGATCTAGAAGGCCAAGGGGCGCTCAAAGCCAAGGGTGTCCACAGACCATCTACTCTGTCTTTTCCTGCCTGCATGGTTTCACTCACCTTCTCGGGGTGACTGCACTTCACATTTCACATCTGCTTTAACTTCCTCTTGCTGCCAGCTGGCTTTTTGCACTCTTTATTCATCTGTTACAGGCTGCTCATCACTTTGGCTCACTTGAGACCCAGAGTGTCTCTCTCACTCCTCACTCTGCTATGGCTTTGAGCAGCTGCTGCTACTGCTACTGCTGATTTTGCTCAATGTTTCTGCTTGAATTCCCGCAAGAAAAAGGATTGGATTGGCTCAGCCTGATTTTCCACTTGGATACAAGATGACAGGACACTGGCTGGCCCAAGGATTGGCTGCCCTGGTCAATCAGCCATGTCTTTTGGCATTGTCCTTGTCTTCAGGTCCCGTGGGTGGGACATTTCCCTTCAAAGGGGCTGTTGGCATGGCAGGCACTATGACCAATGGGTCTTATACATAGTTTATGCAGGAAGCAAGATCACTTTCCTTATAAAATAGCATTTACATGGCAGGCACTTAGACTTAAATGGGTTCCTTGTTCAGAAATCCAACATGGATCTTTTGACCAAATTATCTGGGAAGGGCAGACTGTCACTGAAGGGCAGTTTATTTAAAAATCTGAGAAGAGGGCTAAGACAAGTCAGGGGAAGAACCTACCAGATATTCCTTTAGGCTATAGCATAAAGAGGAATGCTCAGATATTTAATCATTGATACATACCTTTCAAGGACTGAACATTTATTTTCATAAAGTATATGAAATATAGTTTTTACTCTGGTAAGTGATTTGGAAGTGCTGTCTTGAGGGAACCACTAAAGAAAGTCTCTCTTGACCTTAAGTTAGCTTGGTGCCTCTCTCCACTGATTACCAAGTTGTAGCTCCAGAAATTTCAGGCAGAGTTGGCCTAATTGAAGATACTGCACATGAAAATGAATTGCACAGCTGGGACCCTCAAAACTGCCTGGGCTAATTAACAAGAAGTAGCTTTGAACTTTTTGCTCTATTGGTCTTCTTGGTAGTTACTAAATGATTGGATCAAGTCCAAAAACAGCTAGAAGGACCCAAGAGTTTGAAGACATATTTTCCAGATGCTATGAAGAGTCAGAGGACAGAGGCTATTGTTATTCCTGGCACAGAGCACTTTATTTTATTTTATTTTTAATCATAGCACACATATAATCCTGGGGGATGGGCAGAGGACTGAAAAATATTTAGCTCAGTGAAGACCACTTGCATTATATATTATTGGCTTTAGCTAAGTCCATTAAGAAAGATTGGAGAAAAGAATCTGCATATTGAAAGTATAAGGTATAAATCCCTTTGTTTTCTTTTCATCCTCTTTTCTATCTCTTGACTATCTTTTTATTCTAGGCCCAAATTTGAATACTAGTTATATCATTTTCTGGGTGTCAATTGACTTCTGTAATCTTTTTTTAATATATAAAATGGATCCATTCACATCTACATTTTCTATATTTATGATTGTTGCATATTTCAAATGACAATGTAAGTTTCTCGATATGTTATTTTTCTAAATGTTCCAATTATTCACTCTCCTGTTACAAAAAACTTAGTGGTTTAAAAAAACAATTTGTGTCTCCTATAGTTCTGTGGACAGTTGGGTTCAGTGGAACAGTTCTTGCTTGAATTCTCTTATGCAGTTGGGAACAGGTGACAGCTGGGACTGCAGTTTGATGTTTGGGCTGAGAGAGACCTGGGAGCTGGTTGAGTTTCTCTCTTTCTGTGTGACCTCTCCATATGCCTACTTTTACTTCTTCACATCATGGAAGTCTCAAGGTAGTCAGACTTTTCAGATGGCAGCAGGATTATCCAAGACCAAGTATTCTAAGAGATGTAGGAAGATGCTTCAACACTTAAATTATAGCCTCAGGAGTTCCAAAATGTCACTTCTGCCATGCTCTATTGATTAAGTGAGTCAAGAAGGCCTACCCATAATGGAAGTGTTGAGAATTAGACTCCACTTTCATGTCAGTTGCAGCTTGCCTATATAATGAGGGAAGGAATTAATGGCACCATCTCTGGAGACTATCAACCACATCTGTTCTACATTTCTACTACTGCTCCATCCACTCATCTGTCTATTCTCTTATCCATCTATCCATCCATCCACCCAGCCATCTATCCATCCTTCAACCCACATATTCATTAAACAAACACTTGAAGACTAATATGACCAATAACTAATCTGGGAGTTGGTGATATAATACTGTAAAAACAGATATTATCCTTAAACCTCATAAGGATGATAAATTAGTTGGGAAAATAGAGAGTCTAACAAATAAACGAGTATACAGTTTCAAATTGTGATGGGTATAATTGATCAAAACAGTACATGACAGGCAGAGCACCTTGTTGAGATTGATAATAGGTTCCAAAAGTCCTTGTTGAGAGGGTCACTGGTAATGAGTGGCAACTGGTCAGGAGAGGATGAGGAAAGACCGTTCCATGCAGGTAGACCCACATGAAATGACTTTGTCTCTGCTCAGATGTAATCACATGAATGAGGCTTTTCCTAAGCAACCATCTTAAAATATAATTCTCATTAGCACTTCATGGGGTTCCTACCCCCTTTCTCTGCTTGCTCTTTCACTGTGACATTTAACATATCTGACATATCATGTTCTCTATTTATTTCTAGGGTTCTTATTATCTGTCTCACTAAAATGTAAGTTCCATGAAAATGAATATATTTTTCTATTTTGTTTCTTGCTGTACCTAAAACAGTGCCTCGCATACAATAACCAGTCAAAATATTTATTAAATAAGCATAAATTGTCCTCAGATTCTTTAATATAATTTTATTGTATTTTTATTGTATTTTACAAGACATTTGTAGGACTGATATTCTATTTGCTTATCGGACAGATGTTGAGGAAACTTAGATTTTATTTCATATCCTGTTACTAAGCTCCTGCTTGACACTGATCAAATTGGTTGGCAGCCTTCTGTCAATTTCATACCTAGAACAAAGATGTTGACTTTTGCAGCCTCCCTTTATTCTAAGGGACCAAAATTCTTTTAAATTTTGTAGAGTGAAATCGTTAGATAGGGACCCAAGATTTAAATCAATTGACATTATTCACATAAGAGAGGATTAGAGGGGAAAGAAAGAACAGATCCTCAGAGGCAGCAGGGCTTCCAGGGCATGTTCTGTGGGTGAGCTTGTATTTTCTTTTTCGTAAGAAGATAGATTAATGGCCAACAAACATATGAAAAATGCTCAACATCTCTAATCATCAGGGAAATGCAAATCAAACCACAATGAGCTATCACTTATCTCCAGTGAGAATGGCCTTTATCAAAAAGTCCCAAAACAATCAATGTTGTCATGGATGCAGAGAGATAGGAACACTCATACACTGCTGGTGGGACTGCAAACTAGTGCAACCTTAGTGGAAAGCGATGTGGAGATATCTCAAAGAGACACAAGTAGAGTTACCATCTGATCCAGCAATCCCATTACTGGGCATCTACCCAAAATAACAAAAGACATTCCATAAACAAGGCATCTGCACTTGAATGTTTATAGCAGCACAACTCACAATTGCAAAGATATGGAAACAACCCAAGTGCCCATCAATACATGAGAGGATTAATAAAATGTGTTATATGTATACCATGGAGTTCTATTCAACCACAAAAAACAATGGTGATCTAGCACCTCTTGTATTTTCCTAGATAGAGCTGGAACCCATTCTACTAAGTGAAGTATCCCAAGAATGGAAAAACAAGCATCACATGTACTCACTATCAAATTGGTATTAACTGATCAACACTTCACATATAGCAATAACATTCATTGAGTGTCGGGCAAATGGGAGGGGGGAGGAGGGGGTGGGGATATACACACATAATGATTGTGATGTGCACCATCAGGTGGATGGACACACTTGAAGGCTCTGACTTGGGTAGGGTAAAGGTAATATACATAACCTAAACATTTGTAGCCTCATAATATGCTGAAACAAAAAAAAAGTGTGGTATTAAACAAGCTGTCACTGGAACAACTGGAACTTAATCCCTCTGAAAATCTCCGGGAAGCAGAAGTGGAATGCCTGCATCAGAGTCCTCCTCAACAAAGATGCTGTGTGTTCATACAGCAGTTCCCTTCAACTATTTATTTAGGTCTTCTGTTGGAGAGAGGATGGCACATAAATATCTGGAACTTTCAGAGTGTTGTATGTATGGGCGGGGTAGGTTTTGGAAGCCATAGCATAAGGTTCAGGCAAAGAAATGCAGGTGCTGAGAGTCGGAAATGGGATGGAGTTGACCGCATTGGTAAGAATCAAGGGAATACAGATGACATATGACAGCCTATGGTCCACTTGGCTTAGGGATTAAATGTCATAAACCAGTAACAGTCATTAATAGCTTCCATGGAATTAATTGAAAAAAGGATGTGTGTGTGTGTGTGTGTGTGTGTGTGTGTGTGTGTTTACCCATCAGGAATATGAGGGAATGGCAGGTAGGATAGGTACACATTGCTATGGGTAGAAAAGTACTGTGGAGAAGTTAACTGTGACCTCAAGGTAGAACAGAGACTGGGATGCTAAGTCAAAAACCAAGAGAAGAGCCAGAAAACATTGTGCCTCTAGTAACAGATACCATGGATAAAGGTTTACTTAGCTCCTTTTGTCTTACAAACTCTTTGCAGTTCAGGATTTAAGATTATTCAAGATAGCTGAAAGAAAGGGAATTTTTAGAAACATAAGAAGCGGTAATAGAAAGAGCCTCTTTGAGCCTAGAGCCATAACACAGTTCTTTAGATTGGAGGCTCACTCTAGAGGTCCTGGCTTGGGTGCCTGGGAACTTACTCAGATACCTGGCAATTACATGGCTAGGTGTGCTACCCTCCTCTTTCCTTTCAAAAAATGTACATTTATTTGTATCTTTTTTGTTACAATTTCTAGTCTAGCATAAAACAAAGGGATAAGCATTAGAAATGGTGCAATTTCTCTCTGAAACATTATAGAGTTTCTGTGAGTCCCAAACAATCAATACAAACAAACAGCACCAAAGCATATCATTGCCAAGTGGCTAAAAGCCAAGATGAAGAGAAATTTCTAAAATTAGTCAGAGGGCAAAAAGGCATATCAAAATAAGAGAACATCAATAATAATAATAATGTCTAATTTTTCATCAGAAACAATGTGAGGCACAAGACAGTAGAATAACAACTTTAAAGTGTTGAGAGACAAAAAAAATGTTTCATGCTATATAATTCTATATCAAGAAAAACTGTATCTGCTTAAGAAAAGGTAAAAAAGACAACTGTTGAAAATAGACAATTTTGGGATAAATAGATAATGAGAGAATTCAATAAGAGCGAACTTCCACTATAAGAAATAACAAAGGACATTTTATTGGAGGTTTTAGCTAGTTCAGTAGGGTAAGAAAATATAAAGATGAAAGACATAAAAACTGGGATAAAAGAAATAAAGCTGTGTTTTCATAATCTGATTGTGCACTTACAAAATCCACAGGATATATATTAAAGAAGACCTCAGAATAAAATGTCAATGTACAAAAATGAGATATATTTTTATATGCCTGTAACTAACACTTGGAAAAGTAAATTTTAAAAATACCATTTAAGATAACATTAAAATGTAAAATACCTAAGAATAAATTTAACAATAGTTGTACAAGATCTATATGCTAAAAGCAAGAATATATTGCTACAAGATTTTTTTTAAACTCTAAATTAATGAAGTTATATGCTATGATCATGGGCTGAAAGACTCAATATAGATACCAGTCCTCTAAAAATTAATCTATAGATTCAGTGAAATTCCAGCAAAAATTCCAGTGAGATTTTTATAGAAATTGATAAGCTGCCAGTAAAATTTATCTTGAAAAATAGAACAAGGTAGGTGAACGTACATTACCTAATTATAAAACTTACTATAAGTATTACTTAGAGGAATTAAGAATGTGTGTTATCAATATAGAGATAGGAAAATAAATCAATAGATTTTAAGAGAGTCTACAAATAGATGAGATGAAGAGTTCAGAATATTGCCAAGTGATCTTTGATTAAGGTGTCACAGCAATTCAATGGATAATATAAAGTGTTTTCAATAATGATGATAGGAAACATGCATATCTATGAAGAAAATGAGTCTCAAACCATACCTCCCACCATACAAATAACTCAATGCTAAATGTAAAAGCTAATATTCTAAAATTTCTGGAAGAAGATAAAGGGAGTATCTTTGCGTAGGCAAAGTTTTCTTAGAGGTCAAGAGATAATAACAATAAAAGAAATGAATCGTAAATTAGTACAAGCACTATGGAAAACAGTATAGAGGTTCCTCAGAAAACTAAAGATAGAACTACCTTATGATCCAGCAATCTCACTGCTGTGTATATCTCCAAAAGAGAGCAAATCAGTACATTGAAGAGATATCTACATTCCCATGTTTATTGCAGCACTATTCACAATAGCCAAGATATGGAATCAACTTGAGTGTCTATCAGTGGATGAGGATAATGAAAATGTGGCACATAAACACATGGAATATTTTTCACCCATAAAGAGAATTAAATCCTGTAATTTGCAACAATATGAATGAAAGTAGAGGACTATGTCAGGTGAAATAAGCTAGGCACAGAAATATAATTATCACATGTTTTCATTCATATGTGGAAGCTTAAAAAGTTGATCTCATGCAAGTAGAAAACAGGATTGTTTACTTGATGCTGAGAAGGGTAGCAGGGGTGGGAGACAAAGAAGGGTTGGCTAATGGGTACAAAATATATTAGATGGTAGGAATAATGGGAATAAGATTTAGCGTTTCATAGCACAATAGGGTGACTATAGTTAACAATAATTTATTGTTTATTTCTAAATGACTAGAGGGTGGATTTAGAATATTACCAACACAAAAAATCATAAGTGTTTTAAGTTATGGATCTCCTAATCACCCTGGTTTGATCACTACACATTGTATGCATGTATCAAAATATCACACATGCCCCATAAATAAATAAACTATGTACCCATAAAAATTAACAATACAAAAATAAAAGAGAAGCATTAAATAAACCCAAACTGGATCTCATCAAAAATAAAAACATCAGCTCATTTTAAAAGTCCACTTTGAAAAGATAAGCCACAGATTGAATGAAATAATTTATAATCATATATATATCAATAAACTTGTATTCTTAATATATAGAGAATATCTTGGCCAATGTCTATAAGAGTTTTTCCAACATTTTCTTCTAGAATTCTTATAATTTCATGCCTTAGGTTTAAGTTTGTTATCCACCATGAGAGGTGAGTAGTGGGGATCCTGTTTCAGTCTTCTACATGTGGCTATCCATTTTCCCAGCGTCATTTATTGATTAAGGATTCTTTTCCCCGGTGTATGTTTTTTCCTGCTTTGTCAAAGATTAGATGGCTATATGAGGATGGTTTCATATCTGGGTTCTCAGTTCTGTTCCATTGGTCTCCGTCTCTGTTCTGGTGCTAGTACATGCTGTATTAGTTACTACAGCCTTGTAGTATAACTTGAAGTCTGTTAAATTGATGCCTTCTAATTTGTTCTTTTTGCTTAACATTTCTTTTGCTATACGGGGTCTTCTCTGATTCCATATGAAGAGTAGAATTATATTTTCTAGATCTGTGAACAATGATGTTGGTATTTTAATAGGGATGGCACTGAATCTATAGATCACTTTGGGTAGTATAGACATTTCTACAAATTTTATGAAGAAGACCCAAAGGCAATCACAGCAGCAAAAATAAACAAATGGGATCTGATCAAATTAAAAAGCTTCTGCACAGCCAAGGAACCTATCATGAGAGTAAACAGATAACCTACAGAATGGGAGAAAATATTCACATGACACACATTCGATAAAGGGCTGATAACTAGAATTTAACAGAAGTCAGGAAAATGGGCAAGAGAAAAATCAAAAAACCCTATCAAAAAGTGGGCAAAGGACACAAACAGAAACTTTTAAAAAGAATATAGACACATGGCCAACAAACATGAAAAAATGCTCAACATCTCTAATCATCAGGGAAATGCAAATGTAAACCAAAATGAGATATCACTTAACTCCAGTGAGAATGTCTTTTATCAAAAAGTCCCAAAACAACAAATGCTGGTGTGGATGCGGAGAGATAGGAACACTCATACACTGCTGGTGGGACTGCAAACTAGTACAACTTCTGTGGAAAGCAATGTGGAGATACCTCAAAGAGATACAAGTAGATCTACAATCTGATCCAGCAATCCCATTATGAGCATCTACCCAAAAGAACAAAAGACATTCCATAAAAAAGATATCTGCACTAGAATGTTTATAGCAGCACAATTCACAATTGCAAAGATGTGGAAACAACCCAAGTGCCCATCAATACATGAGAGGATTAATAAAATGTCATATGTATATACCAAGGAGTTCTACTCAGCCACAAAAAACAATGGTTATCTAGCACTTCTTGTATTATCCTGGATACATCTGGAGCCCTTTCTACTAAGCAAGATATCACAAGAATGAAAAAATAAGCACTACATGTACTCACTATCAAATTGGTATTAACTGATCAACACTTATGTGCTCACATAGTTGTAACATTCATCGGGTGTCGGGCAGATGGGATGAGAGGGGGGGTTGGTATATACACACCTAATGTGTGTGGTGCACACCATCTGGGGGATGGACATGCTTGGAGCTCTGACTCGGGTGGGGCAAAGGCAATATACGTAACAAAAACATTTGTACCCCTGTAATATGCTGAAATTAAAAAAAGAAAGAAAGAAATATCTCCAGCTCAATAATAAAAAGGTAAAAACTTTTAAGAATAGTGAGCAAAATTACTGTATGATAATATCTTATAATGTTAAATATGTACTGACTTTATAATCATCCATTTCTCTCCTATATATTTAATCCATATATGTGAAAACATGTTTATAGGAAAGATTTATACAAGAATACTGATTGCAGGTTTATTCATAATAGTGAAAAAAAACTGGAAACAACTTAAATGTCCATCAGCAAATGAATGGATAACCAAAAATGAATGCAACATGAGTAAACAACAACAAAAGGCAAACACAAGAGTCAAACTATATACTTCCTCTTATACGAAGTTTAAGAACATGTAAAACTTATCTATGGTGAAAGACATGAAGAAAGCCTTTGGACTTGAACTGGGGTGGGGTGCTGGATGGCAAGAGGTTCGGCTGGAAGGGGCATAACTAAAGTGTCAAGAACAATGGGAAGTTTCTATATCTTAATTGTGCTTATGGTTATTTACTTTTCATATATCCCAAGTCATTGAGCAATGAGAATTAGACCTTTAATGTATCTTCTTGGAGGACACAATTTCTCTCATGCAGCCAGTATTTCTACATTTGCTAAAATCCGTCAAATTGTAAACTTCAATATTTATGGATTTTACTGACAGTATCGATACCACAATTATGTCAAATAAAATAAAATGAAAAGTCCAGCAAACTAACAAAGCGAAGAAAGTCCTGCAGCCATATTCCATGACACTGGTATGTGTCTAGAAAACGTCATTCCCCTTGCCCAGCTAAGCAAAAGACGAGATGCTATAATTATGGCTACTTTACTAGAATAAAAACTAGGTAAGACATTGGGGTTTCAATTAGAACACATGTCATATGCTGGCTGGTAACTAGAGCTATGCAAAGTATCTTTCAGAATAGAGACTAGGAAAAGAATAAGAGAGAGCAATGCATGTATGGTGATGTGTGACAGCCACTTGCTTGGGTTTCCCCCCTCCAATTGGTTTTCCTGTAGAACTTAAAGTAAGTAGTGCCTAGTAGGAGGAAGCAGAGAATGTTGAAAGTTGAAATGCATCATGTCTCATAACCCTTTCTCTTTCAGAAGCATTGGTAGCAATGCAGATCCCCCTAGTTCGGTGGTGGCTAGGCAGGAAAGGGAGGTGGCAGCCACCATCTGGGTGGAGTCAGAAGGAAAGAGAGCCATGTCATTGCTTGTCATAAGCAAAAATCTTTGGACTTAGTGTTAAAATGGTGGCAAATATGGATGTCGGTTTCTTCAGTACCACTGAACTTGGGCACGGTGTGCCCTGATTGGAGGCCCAGATAGCTCTAAAAAATTCTATGATCTCTCCATGTTTATAAGTAAGACACATCTCTACTGGATTTCAAATGTGCTGCGCATAAATCACCTGCTTTTCCAAGCTGACTCCTCTGCAGTCTCTATAGGCTTGGTCTTCTTTGGTGGCATCATCAGAAGCTCTGTGTTCACCCACTAGTAGTGGCATGGGTCTCAGAAAGTCTTCATTGAGCAGAGACTAGGATTTAAGTATCACCCTCTGCCGCCACTTCGATTTTCTTAAAAATGTCCCTGACTGCAAAAGGATGGTCCATATTAGGGACAAATGGGTATGAGAAAGAACAAGGCTTTGGAAAGAAGTGGATCTGAATCCCAAACCGGACTCTACTGCTAGGTTGGGCTAGTTATTTTACTAACTGAGCCCCAGTTTGTGCAGTTTTCCAATGGGCATACTAAGGCCTGCTCTACAAGGTTGTGCTCAGAATTTATTATATTTAAATTTAAAATTGTGCACATACACACACATATACATACACAAGTATATCACACACTGGCTCAAATGATTGTACCTGGCATATTGCTGGTGTTCTATGTACCTTAATTCCTACTCTGCCTCTTATATGTTTCTGCAGAAAAATCCATCTATGGTATTCTATGTAACTAAAAAGATTCACTTGCTTTCAAGAAGTCTTCCCCATCCTCCCAGCGCACAAATTCTTATATTCTGCCAGTTACTCCCAATTCATTACTTTATTTATTTGTAATTTTTGTCTTGCCTTATTGCAAAATAACTAGTATGTGAAAACTAGCACTTAAAAATTTGTTAAGAGGGTAGATTTCAGTCCTTTATTAACACATGCTACACCTTCCCAGGCTGTTTACATTACAGATGCCAATAACACAACAAAATCATTCAATACGGAGATGGCTTAAGAGCCATCATTCTCATCGAAACTTACATTCAAGTATAATTTTAAAACTCTCAAGTTGCTTTCTTCTATGGTCTAAATATTTGTGTCCCCGCCCCCCATTTATATGTTGAAATCTTAACCCACAAGGTGACGGTATTAGGAAATGGGGCCTCTACAGGGTGATTATGTCATGAGAGGAGAGCCCTCATAAATGGGATTAGTGCCCTCATAAAAGAGAACCCAGAGACCTGGCTTTCCCCTTTCACCATGGGAGGACCTATGAGAGGCTGCTATCTGTGAACCAGGAAGTGGGCCCTCACTAGACTCTGAGTCTGCTGTACCTTGATGTTGCACGTTTCAGGCTCTAGAACTGTGAGAAATAAATTTTTATTGGGTTTTTAAATTTTTGTTTTTTTCATTTCAGCATATTATGGGGGTACAAATGTTTAGGTTACACACATTGCCTTTGCCCCATCCGAGTCAGAGCTTCAAGTATGTCCATTGTCTAGATGGTGTGCACCACACCCATTAGGTGTGTATATGCCCATCCCTTCCTCACCCCTCCCGCCTGCCTGACACCCAATGAATGTTATACTATATGTGCACTTAAGTGTTGATCAGTTAATGCCAATTTGATGGTGAGTATATGTGGTGCTTGTTTTTCCATTCTTGGGATACTTCACTTAGTAGAATGGGCTCCAGCTCTATCCAGGAGAATACAGGAGGTGCTAGATCACCATTGTTTTCTGTGGCTGAGTAGTACTCCATGGTATACATATACCAGATTTTATTAATCCACTCATGCATTGCTGAACACTTGGTTGTTTCTTATTTATAAGCCAGTTTATGGTAGTTTTGTTATTGCAGCCTGCATGGATAAGACACTTCCATATGGCCACATACAAATTTAATGATCATATAATTTTATTGAACAAATCAGGACATTTTTGAGACTAAAAGGCCATAGTGATTCAAAAGAGACAGCAAACAAATGATATTTCCTGGGAACATTAGACATATGATTACTCTAAACATGATTCTGGGATCTTTTTAGGTCAAGTATCAATTCTTATCAGATCACAAAATTGAGGGTCAGAAATGTGGCATATCTTGCTTGAGATGATCTAATTACTAAGTAGTAGAGTCAATTTAAATGCAAATGTTCTGAAACTAAAACCTCTGAATTTTGGAGAAGCATGAAAAATTATTTTAAAAAGAGTCATGGGAATGTTACATTCTTTGTTTTGCTGAAAATGTGCTGTATTGAATATTACATTGGCTAGAATTCAAACACTTTTTCATATATAGCTTTTTGGCTTAGACTTCATTGTAATTAGACTTAAGAAGCACCATAACTATCTTTGCCCACTGGGGTACTATTAAGTGCTGCACGGCATTATGGAAATTCTAATTTCCCTAGCTAGAAATAATCTTCACTATTGAGTTGAAATATAATCTCTTAGCCTAACACTTAAAGCCCATCATCATTAGACCAGAACTCTTAACTCTTCTCTCCATGCTTTCAAAGAGTAGAGAACAGAACTGTTCTCCTCCGGAGAATAGGTATGATAAGGATATCTCTGACCTCTCTCTTTTCATTGTCTTCCTTACACTTGGGCAAAGGCAGAACCTGCCTTCCAGAAGCAGGTCAATGAGCCTGAGCAGGCTTCCTGTTCTCACAGCCCTATGGACCCTACATGCATTACCAAGCAGCGGGTTCAGGCCTCAAAATTCCATGGGTATCAGGGAAAAGAAAGTTCGCTTCGGCCTCCATTGAAATGTTCACCAGACGCCTCTGCATGGGAAGTCATAGAGAGCTTGCAAAAATTTATAGAACCAAAGCTGATTTCCATTTTGGCTGACTTCCATGCACATTGGCTTAAAAGGCCAGAGACTTGGAGAGAAGGAAGCACAAAGAAATTGAGACCCAAAGCCTACTTAGTTCCTCCAAGATATCTATCAATGTATTTTGTCATCAAGCCCACAAAATAACTTGTCCATTTTAAGCAAAACATGGATTTTATGTTCCCATAACTTTGCAGCTTCCTTTCCTGAAATGACTATAAATGACACTGAGGCCAGTGCATTAGATCCCAGGGCTGCCAAAACAAAGTATTACTAACTGGATGTCTTAAAACAATACAAATTCATTCTCTCACAATTCTGGAAACAAGAAGTCTGAGATCAAGGTCGTGGCAGAACTCCCTCTGAAGGCTCTAGGAAAGCATTCTTCCTTACCGCTTGCTGGTTTCTTACAGTTGCTGAGAGCTTATGTTGCTCCTTAACTTGTAAATATATCATTCCTGTGTCTGCTTCCATTGTCACAAGGTGATCTCCCTTGGGTGTCTGGGACATGGATTTCTAATAAGGACATTGGACACTGCATTAGGGCCCACCCCAATTGAGTAGAACCACATCTTAACTTGATTACATCTAGTCCCTATTTTTAAGTGAGGTCACTCACAGGTATGGAGAATGAGAACTTTATTTATTTACTTTTTCTATATGCCAAGTCATTGAGCAATGGGAATTAGAACTTTAACATATCTTCTTGGGGTATGCAATTTCTCTCATGCAGCCAGTATTTCTACTGTGTCAGACCTAAACTCTTCTCCCCTTTCCAAGAACATAACCCCAAACATTCTCCCCTCTGTTCCTGCATCATTAGCTCTCTCCCCTTCTCTACAAGTCTTTCTTAATCAGCATATAACATGTAGTTATCTTTGCTTATTAAAATAATGTAACCAGCTCCATGAACCCATATAAATATGTATACATATATATAGATATAGATATATATTTTAAATAATCCTCTCCCTTAACTAATTACTTGACCTTTTATGTTGTTTCCCAGAAATGATGGACTCAAAATCCTGGCCTCAAGTGATCCTCCTTCCTTGGCCTCCCAAAGTGCTGGGATTAGAGCTGTGAGCCACCACTTCTGGCCTAGAATGATGATTTTCTACAAAACAAAAGGCCTTGGAGCAGATTTCCTGAAGCCATGATTCACCTTCACTTACAACCTGCCCCCAAAGCACATAGCCCCTTGTGAGATACACCACAGCCTGCCCAAAGGCACATGACCTCTTCTTTAAAAACCCACGATCTCTCTTAGTTGCAGAAATGGATTTGAGGCAGCTTTTACTGTTCTCCCATCAAGACATCTGTCATATTAAAAATCTCTTTCTTTTCTGGCAATCCTCATCGTTTTAATAATTAGATTTTTTGTGCTGAGCAACTGGACCTAGACTGAAACCCCTTTGCAATTTTGACAACAATAAAACAAGCACAAACAAAACTCTCTTGGCCTCTGTATTAGTCAAGATTCTCTAGAGAAACAGAACTGATAGGAAGGAGATAGATAGATAGATAGATAGATAGATAGATAGATAGAGATCTATAGGCAGAGATTTATTTTGAGGAATTAGCCCACGTGATTATGGAGGCTGACAAGTCTGTAGGGTGATTTTGCAAGCTGGAGACCCAGGAGAGCTAATGGTGTAGTTCTAGTTATGCATGCTTGGGACCTAGAAAAAGTCCATGTCCCAGTGTGAAGATAGTCAGGCAGAAAGAATTTTCTCTTATATGGTGAAGGTCAGCATTTTTGTTCTATTGGGACCTTCAACTGATTGGATGAGACCCACCCACATTAAGGAGGGCAATTTGCTATATTTGGACCACTAATTTAAATCTTAATTTCATTGAAAAATACTCCAATGGAAACATCCTAAATAATGCTTGACCAAATATCTAGGCACCTGTGCCTTAACTAAATTGGCACATAAAATTAACTATCACAACCTCCCTTTGTTCTTCACCATTTTTCGCTTTGATTTTACAACAAAACTTCTCAAATATATGACTTTACTCATTGTTCCTGCTTCCTTTCATTCATGTCTGAAGCCATTCCAGTTAGTTTGTCCCTAACAACTATAGAGAATGCCTATATCAAGAACCTATGGCCTCCAAGTACTGAATCCTGGGATGAAATCACAGTTGAATAAGACGTAAAATCCATTACCACAAGGACATTTATTTGTTTTGTTCATTGTTGAATCTCCACCTCTTAGGAAAATGATTATCGCACAGTAGGTCCTCAATTAATATTTAATGAATTAACAAATAACTATCATTTGGCTCAGTACCAACATTTGCCACATCTGACTTTCTCCTTCTCCTCCAAACTGGGTCTTCCCTTGGCTTCCAAACCTATCCTAATTTTCTTCTCAAATTGTTGTCCATTTCTTTTCAGTATTATTTGTTGATTACTATTCACCTCCACAGGCTCTTAGTTTAGAGTGTCTGAGGGTTCAGTCCTCGTCTCCTCATTTTCTATGTCTCGTTCCCTAGGGCGTCCATTCTAGAGTTTTAAATCCTACTCACATGCTGATGACTCTAAATTTTGTGTCTTTGGTCCGAACCTCTTTCTTGAACCCAAGACCTTTCCACTCAAGGTCCTGTTAATATATTCACATTTTTATCTTTAAGATTTTTTAACTTTCTTCAACTAGAATTAACCATGTCTACCTTTGGCTTCCCGGTAAGCCTTGACTTTATATTGAATGGCTTTTATGTCCTAGATTCACAAATTCTTTTTTTTTTTTTTAGTAATTTATTCCAATCAGTAGTACAATGCCTATGAACTTTCAATAAATGTTTTACAAAGAATAAATAAATTCTCATTAAAGCTCTATAAAATAAAAATTATCTTTCCTAATGTTATGAAGCAAATGAGCTTCAATAGCATTAAGCATCTTATAGAAGGTTTTATAGCTGGTAAATGAGACTCAAAATGAAAAATCAAGGTCTTTGCATCTAATTCTAGTGTTTTCTTTGCTTCAGTACTCTTCTTCAACCATATGGGTCATAGTCCCCAGTCTAGATGTAAGTGAACAAGTTGCCTGCATGGGCTGTCACCCCAATGCTATTTATCGTATAGGAGAGAGATTGAGCTACTTTATGACTTGGGAACAAAAGATTATAAATTCATTATTGCTAAATCAAAACCTCATATTACTTACATGTTTGGCTTTATGATTTTCCATTTTATTGTTATGAGAAGAGATAAAATTAGGAGAAATAAGTGTGATAAAGAAGGGGGACTGGTACTGCCAGCTGCCAAATCACTCAGAAGTGGAAACAAAACCAAACAATACTGAAAATAAAAAGTAGTGAGAGAGGTGAAAGACCAATGGTAAGAAAAGTATAGTGGAATTTTAAAGAGAAGAAGCTAAATCTTACAGAGTTCTCTAATATCAAAGGGCAATTTTGTAGTAAATACCCTATAATAACTGGCTTAACATATTCTGGTTAATGGGGTGGGAGTATGTACAATATGATTTTTCCAAAACAACTGCACCAAATTGTCCTTTTATAGGAACACATGCTTTTCTCTCGCTAGCTGTTGGTTTGTTCTGAGCAGAAATCAATTCTCAAGTTTATGGCTAAAAATAATGTAATTTAATTGCATCTTGAAATCATATTAGAGACACTTCCATATCTGATCAAGATGAAGTAATAAATAAAGACAGACCTACCTTCTCTCTTAGAACAACCAAAATTTGAAAAATGACACAAGGGTTTTCAAGACACTGAACATCAGGCAATGAAAGATGGTGATCACTGAGAAACAGGAAATGAATGAGGTAAGGTGTATGCTTGTCTCAGCTTACTGCAGGGAAGGATGTTTTCTATTGAGTAATTTATGTTCTCAGTGAGTTCAACACTGTGACCTATTTATCCATTCTACAAATATACACTGACCTTTCATTTTGTGGAAGACTTTGCTCTAGGGTGCTTGAATAAAAATGATATTCAAGTCAGAAAGGCAGAGCAGCTGCGTGTGCCTTTGCACATTGTTCACTGCACAAGAGTGACCAGACAAAGGTTCAAGGGTGGGTGTAAATTCCACATACCACAATGTGCCATTAGCTGTGGGTGCTTCAGCTCCTCACGGGGACTTCTAATTCTAATTCACACAAAGGGCTTGTAGCCGGATCTTACAGACATGGTTCCATTATGATTTAACTTGCATTCTAGTAGTAGAGATATAAAATAAACATATAAAGAGAACAAGTGTAAGTGATAAGTGCTATGAAGAGAATTAAAATAGGATGATGAGAAAGAAAGTCACTAAGGGGGTACCGTATTTACTTGTTTACTAATTTCTTCATCTTGATATTTTTCATACATTTTTTTAAGATTACATAATATGTTACAAAAGTCAAAGGGGCAAAAGAGAATAACAATTATGTTTAAAATTTGTATTGATGTATAATATTTGTACATATTTATGGGCATATGTAATATTTTGTTGCATGCATAGTATGTGCAATGATCAAGTTAGGATACAGAAAGTATCCATCACCTTGAATATTTATCACTTCTCTGTGTTGGGGACATTTCAAGTCATCTCCTCTAGCTATTTTGAAATACACAATATATTGCTGTTTACTATAGTCACTCTACTTTGAACATTAGAACATTGAACATTGAACATTAGAACATTGAACATTAGAACAAACTCCCTCTACTGACCTATATGTATGCAACCATTAACTAACCTCTCTTTATCCCTTCCCTCACCCACATATGCTTCCCAACCTCTGATATCTCTCCTTCTAAATATGGTATATATGCACAATGGAATACTACTCAGCCATAAAAATAATGAAATCATGTCATTTGCAGCAACATGGATGGAACATGGATGGAGGCCATTATGTTGAGTGAAATAAGCCAGGCACAAAAGGTAAAAGCAAATATGTCCTCTCTTCCTCCATGCCAGATCTCAACTCACCAGACCTTCTCTCCAGAGACAAGTAGGGTTGCCAATTTCTCTTGCAGTTTTATACAGGTATTTCATGCATATAAAACCATACATGTATATATTTAAATTTTTTCTGTACAAATGGAAGTATACATGAAACACAGTTCTGCTTCTAGAATTTTCCACTTAAAATATATTACAGATTATTCTAAATGAACATATAAAGTTATTTTATTTCTTTAAATGGCTACTTAATATAACATTGAAAGAAGAGTTATGGGTTTATTTGATCAGTACTTTTTGTAGTTTTAGGTCATGTCCAATCTGTTTCTGTTAAAAAATCAAACCAAAGTAGCATTGAATATTGTTGAACATATGTCATTTTACACATTTGCAAGTTTATCT
Organism: Mirza zaza; assembly: GCA_008750895.1. Lineage (NCBI taxonomy): Eukaryota > Metazoa > Chordata > Mammalia > Primates > Cheirogaleidae > Mirza > Mirza zaza. The sequence continues at coordinate 58,906 of VSMD01028940.1, forward strand.
ATGGAATAACTTCCTAAATCTGAAATTGAGTCAAAATTTGAGTTTTAATTTAATAAGAATTGCTCTCTATTTTTCCCTGAAGTTGTACCAATATAAGCTTCTATCAGCACATGTAAATGTGTTTTTCCCCATGTGGGTATTACCAAACTATTAGATCCTTTTAAACACATTAGGTTTAAAAATAATATTCTTTGCAGTTTTAACTGAAATGTATTTATTTGTTGGAGGTTTCACAGTGTAAGATCTTTTCTGTCTTCTTTCTCAAAACTGTCTGACACACTCTTTGCTCATTTTTCTATCAGGTTCTTGGTAGGTTTTAGGAAATCATCTCATGTTTAGAACATTAGCCATTAAGTCTGTGATACAATCTACAAATATTTCCCAGTGTGTTTGTTGTTTGCCTCTTGACTTTTTTCTGCTGTATTTTTTTCCCATGCACATTTTTAAATTTATTTTTATGCAAATTTTTAAACTAAGTCATTAAGAGGGGCTCTGGGAGGATGCCAGTGATCGATATCGGAAAAGTGGTTGATTAATGGACTAGTGATATGAGAAGCTGCAAAAAATGATTGCCGGATAAGGGAGCACAAGATTAGATGGGCTGACAGAGATGGAGTGTAGAGAGCAGAGTGACGATGTGCTCCTTCACAGGGGCATATTGGTTAGAATGTAACCATGGAGTGGTAGCTGGCAGGAAGTGGACGAGTGGAGATGCCCATGTGGAAGAATGCAGAAAAATGAGTGTTAGGGAAATTTCCCATATGGACATGGATGTGATAGGAATGTTAGTGAAAAGGTATGAAGAAGAAATAGTGGTACAGTTGAAAGCAATAAAAAAAGTACTGAATAAATGCTCAATTGTAAAGAAATGTTGGTAAGAGGTAAGACGACAGAGTTTTATTTCATTTTGCCATTTTAATCCTGTCATGTGGATCAAAGACTGGACAGGGAGTCAGAAGACAGATCTCTTGTGTAACACATCCTTCCTTTCTTTAAGCCTCAGTATTTCTCATCTGCAGGATTAGCCTGTTGGACTAAATGAATTACACAATCACTCCTAGCTCTAATATTTTATAAATCTCCAGTGCCCTGAGAAGCATCACCTCAGAGTGATACTTTTGCTGGAAGGCACGGGAAGGGGGCAGGTCTGAGACAATGGCACCCTCACCAAATGATTGGGGGAGATAGGCCAGTTCTCCTGGTTGTCACAGCGCCATCTTCTAAGCACTGCTGTCTCCAAGGGAGCTTTTAAAATATTGACAGCCAAGTTGGAATGAGGCCCAGAATTGCAAACAGATCAAAAGCATAGCCATAAATAAAACCAGCTGGAAATACAACTATTAAAAAAGAAGTGGGGGGAAAAAAAACACATTCTGTAGGCTGGGACCTTATTTTAACATGTAAAACACAAACACTGGGGGCCGAGCTTCAGACCCTTTTGTAGAGCAGTTACAGAAGAGGTTGGGCGAGCGTTTTGATTTGTTTAATGAGAACCGGCTGTTTAAACATGTTTAGTCTCATTAACCATGAGTAGGACGAGATGTCTTCTCTCCCGTGGTTGACAGGACTGTGGCGGAGGCTTTTTTGCAAAAAAGAACTTGGAGGTAAAAGTGGTAAAGCTCCTTCTACATTATCTCATTTAGTTTTCATCAGAAACCTTCAAAGATGGGGAAATTAAGCTCTGAGAAGTTCAATGTGTTTCTGAGTAATTGAGGCGCAGAACATTTAAATAACTTGGCCAACTTATTGGCCAAGGTGAAACCCTTAAAACAAAAAATCTGGCAGCAAGAATGAAAAGTACAGTTTGAAGTCATGTCAGAAAAGGAGTGGGGGATGGACCTGGAACAGGAGCTCTCAGCCTCAGCGCCACTGACATTTTGGGCTGGATAATTCTTTGCTGTAGGGGACTGCCCTCTGCATTGCAGGATGTTTAACAGCATGCCTGGCTTGCTCAGTAGCACCCTCCCTCCCAGGGGTGACAACCAACACTGTTTACAGATGTGCCAATTGTCCCCTTGCAGGGGCAAAATCACTTTCAGTTAGAAGCCACTGAGTTACAGAATGAAGTGACTCTCACACCTAGTATACAAAGGTCACACTTACTGGAAATAGGGAACATGGAGAGGACTTGATTACAGTAAGAAGGCAAAAGTCAGGCTGTAAGAACAGAATCTCAGTGGACAAAAAATTGCTACCTCCACTTAGCAGGTTTGCTTTGGAAAGACACTCATGCGTGGCTCAGGCAAGAGTGTTCCTGGAAGCTCCGATCTGACTGCCTGTCTGCCCACGTCTTAGGAGATATGCAGCGCTGGTCAAGTGATTAAACCCCTGAAATGCACCATTTCTTTATATGTATAAAATTGGAATAGGAATATGTAGCTTCCACAGTTGTTGAGAGGTTTAAAAAAAGAGAAAATCTAGATGACCTAGGGCTTGGTGAGGACTTTTTAAATATGACATGAATGGCATGATCCACGAACAAAAGAATCGATAAGTTGAACTTCATTAAAATTAAGGATCTCTGCTTGGCAAAAACATACTGTCAGGAGAATGAAAAGATAACCCACAGACTGGGAGATGAATTTGTAAAAGGCATATCTGATAAATGATTGTTTTCCAAAATATGTGCATAACTCTTAAAATACAACAATAAGAAAACAAACAAGCCAATTAGGAAAGGGACTAAAGACCTTAACAGACATCTCACCAAAAAAAGATATTCAGATAGAAAATAAGCATATGGCAAGGTGCATCATAACATATTTTGCTGTGTTCTGAATATGTCCTCCAAAAAGCATGATTTGGAAACTTATTGTCTAATGCACTGGTGTTGGGAGGTGGGGCCTAATGAGAGGTGAGGGGGCCATGAGGGAAGAATGAATGCATTAATGCTGTTGCCCCAGAAGTGGGTTCTTTATGGAAGGGAGGTTTGACTCTCTTTTATTATCTCTTTCTCTTTCCCTTCTGCCTTCTGCCATGGGATGATAACCACCTTTCAATCTTGGGCTCTTCAGCCTCCGTATTGCAGGAAATAAATTTCTGTTCATTGTAAATTTACCCAGTTTCAGGTACACTATGACTAAGACATATATCATCTGGGACATACACATTAAAACAACAGCGAGATGCCACTACGTACTTATTAGAATGACCAAACCCCTAAACACTGGCAACACCAAATGCTGTGGTGAAGCAACAGGATTTGCAGCAAAAGAAACTGTCATTTGTTAGTGGTTGGAATGCAAAATGGTACAGCCACTTTGGAAAACAAATGGGCAGATTTTCACAAAACTAAACAGACTCTTACTGTATAATCTGCAATTGTAGTTCTTGGTATTTACCCAAAGGAGTTGAAAACTTATGTCCACACGAAAACCTGAACATGGATGTTTACTGCAGCTTTATTCATAATTGCCAAAACTTGGAAGCAACAAAGATGTCCTTCAATGGATGAATGAATGAATAAACTGTGGTACATCCAGACGATGGAATATTATTCAGTACCAAAAATAAATGAGCTATCAAGCCATGAAAAGACATGGAAGAAACTTAAATGTATATTACTAAATGAAAAATACCAATCTCAAAAAACTTCGTACTTTATGATTCCAACTATATGACATTATAGAAAAAGCAAACTACAGAGATAGTAAAAATATCAGTGGTTTCCAGGGTTTACTGGGGAGGGAGGAATGAGCAGGCAGAACACAAAGGATTTTCAGGATATTGCAAATACTCTATACGATACTATAATGGTGAATATGTGTCATTGTACATTTGTCCAAACTTACAGAATGTACAATACCAAGAGTGGACTCTAATTTAAACTGTAGACTTTGGGTAATAATGATTTGTCGATATAGGTTCATCAATTGTAACAAATGTACCACTCTGAAGATGGGTGTTGATAATCGAGAGGTTGTGTATGTGTTAGGATAGAAACTCTTTTACTTTTGACTCAATTTTGCTATGAACCTAACATTGCTCTAAAAAACAATAAACTTTTTTAAAAAAGAGATGTATATAAACATGTCAACACCTAAAACTCTCTCATGAACTTAGAAGTTGTGAGTGTGAGGGTCTATGTGTGTTTGTTATTTAATTATACATCAAGTTATTTAAATATAGGAATCATGTCTTGTCATCTTTATTTTTATTTTTTAAATAAATTGTATTGTGTATATATAAGATGTACAACATGATGCAATGGGATACATATATACTAAAATGGTTACTATGGTAAAAAAAAAAAAACAAAAAAAAACCCTAACTTATCTATAATCTCAGTAACTCGTTTTCTTTCCCTCCGTGGCAAGAGAAACTATAATATATTCATTTAGCAAAAATCCAAAATACAATACACTATTATTAACTATAGTCCTCATGTTGTACTTGGACTCCTTCATCCTACAACTCAATAGCAAGAAAATATATAATCCAATCAAAATTAGACAAAGGATCTAAATAGACATTTCTTCAAATAAGACAAAAAATGACCAATGGCATTATGAAAAGTTGCTCAATATCACTAGTCAGCAAAGAAATGCAAATCAAAACCGCTATGAAATATCACCTCACACCTGTTAGGATAGCTATTAGCAAAATGACAAGAGATAACAAGTGCTGGTGAGGGTGTGGAGAAAAAGGAACCCATGTACACTGTTACTGGGAATGTGGATTGGTGCAGCCATTATGGAAAATAATATGGAAATTCCTAATTCTGTTTTAAGAAATTAAAAACAGAATTACCATATGACCCAGAAATCCCTCTTAAGTCATCATTGTAACTCATCCTTCCCACCCAGTGCCTTGTACGTATGGGTATTTAATAAATATTTTTGAAAAAGGAATAAAGTATTTTTTTCTGCTAGCCTTAGAACAATTATTTTTCTAATTGATGCTTAATATTTTAAAAACTCTTTCATTTGAAATAGAAAGTGACAATATTTAACAAATAAAAAAGGGTTTTCAAAACTTTCTCATCTTTGAGGATTTCATGTATTACCTATCATCGAAGTGAGTCTGTTTGGTAAGGACATAAGTGTAATCTTGACAACTCATAAAATTAGTAGCTGGTGCATGCAAGGGGCTTTTACGGTAGGTGAAAGCTGGGATGTCTCACTAAAGTCACTAGAACATGCTAAGGACAGCGAATGCTAAAACCATGATGGAGAGCTGGTGTTCATAACTGCTATGGGGCAGGTGAGCCAGGGGCTCACCAGGAGAAGCACCTTAGCTGTTAGGACCCAGGGGGAAAAGATGGCATATTGAAATTAGGATCATTCAAGCAGTATTCACTTACAAGGAGACAAATTTTAAGGGAAACACAAAGGCTAGTGCAAATATGGGAGCTCACAGCAGTGACACTGTTATCACCTTGGACTCGAAGGAGTGTGGAGAGGGGGAGCTTACTGAAATCTGTGAGGCTACAGCAGAGAGTTTGTGTATAGATAGAGCAGGCTGCCTTGGGAGGGGCAGAGACCTGTTGAGGGACATGGCAGGCCTGAAGTGACCACACTGGGAGGGATCCAAAGAAAGAAATATCTTGACCTCTCTTTCTCTCTTTCCTCTCTTTAATTTCCTACTGAGGATCCCTCTGGACCGACCTCAACCAGAGGTCAAAGGATACAGGAGACAGTTGTGTTTTCCAAGAGGTCAGCCTTCCAGTTCAAGAGCAGAAGGGCCGGATGGGCAAATGAAAGATATCTGCAGAGTCACTAGGTCAGAGAAGAGGCCCAGAAGAGGAGATGCCCAAGTAAGTAATGAAGTGGGTTTGGGGTGATTTGGGGCTAATAATTATAATTTGTTTTTAATGTGCCAAGCAGGGGTTCAATGCTTGCTCTGGCAACTGTAAAATGTAAGAGTGCACTGAAACCTGATTCATTTTATTTCAAATAAAGCAAAGGAGGTTTTTTCCTTGATTTATAAAAATAAATGCATCCATAATAGTAAAACTCAAAGTATTAGCTGGAGTCATTATATTTTCAGATTCTGATAATCTTCAAATAGCCCTTGTTCATGTGTTTGTATGACTTAAATATTTGCAGAAAGATTTATTATTAGTATAAAAGTAATTTAAACAAATTTTTAGATTTAAAAGTAATTGTAAGCAAATTCTCAACAAGTATGATTTGTATAATTACACTTTAATCAGTCACTGCTAAGCTTTTGTGGTGTTGTTAGATACACCGGTGGGACATTTGCCCTCTAATGGCTTCTTTTCCAAGCCTGCCCCTCTGTTGTAAGTGGGAATGTCTCTACATTTGGAGGGTAGCTCTCTGGCACAGTGCTGCTTTTCTACTACTCTGTGCCCATAGCAGGCATTACTAATCAATCATAGAATGCCCATACTACACTGAAACACAAGGCTTGGCATGCAAGATGAAAGTAATCTGTAATCCTGGCCTTAAATTGTACTCACAATGTGATAGTGTGCATTTGGCCTGATTTCTCCAACTGGGAGGATGTGCAGAGATTCAGCTTCAGGATTTTAGAAGCTAAGTCAAAAACTAAAACAAAAACAAAACTCATTTCTTATTTAGCAAACACTTACTGAGCACCTACTATGTGTCAGGCTCTGTCTCAGGGTGATAGTGTAAAATGTGTAAGCTGTAGTTGTTGTGAAAATGCTCACAGCCCAGTGAGATACTTAAGCCAACAATGTCCATGAATTTAATGCTACTTTAATAGAGATTCGTACAAACGAGAAGAATCAATTTTATTTGGCAACTAACAATGCCAAATATGTTGTTTTTAACTTTAAGAATACCATTCATATGGTCTACAAATGGGCACCGTGTTCACCAGGGAAATGATATTACTCCACCAGAACTTTATACATTTGACTTTGGAAAAATTGAGTATGACTTCACAACATCTGAAGAGGGCAAAAGACATTCCATTTGACCCCATGAAATGACTTTTCTCTTATTCTGAAATCATAAATTCAGACAATCTGGAAAGGCTTAAAAAGGATTATTTCTTTTTATTTATTTACATGGTCATCATCATCATTATTATTGCCACATTTAATATTTATTGAATGTCAAGCAACCTTGGGATAAGAATAGCATAGAATAAAGAAGAAAGTCAGTGGTTTGACATACAAAATGAGTCTCCAAACTGGAAACTGAGATTCTTTTGTGATGAGCAGATTCTTCAAGGATAATAACTGGATTGAGGACAAGACTAAACCACACAAATGGGTTTAGCTTCCATGATGGATAATATTGTTCTAGCTGTATTCTTTTGGAGATATTTTTCATGTTTTCATAAACTATCAGTGTCTTTTAAGCTAATTTCTGTTGAGCAAAATGATTATTATATAGTTGCACTTTGTCCAGAAACTCAGGTTAGTTTTATATAAGATAATCCAAATATCCATTTTTTTGGAGGGAAAGATCCTATAACATAATCAGACATGGAAGGTAGGGAATAAAACAGAAGCTCTGAGTGTGCTGTAGTTACGTTAAGTTTCACGTTTCTAAAACGTTGAAAAGAAAAGCAAAGCAAAAGCCAAGGAAGGCCAATTCTTTCCCACCAAGTCAGTAAATGATAGCTCGCATGTCTCCATTGACAAAATGGAATGAAGTGAGAAACACTGCGTGAAGAATTTCAGGAGAAGATTTCTTTTAAAATTCAGATTTATTTAACTTCCTAACACAAAGTGCAAAACAGATGCTTGTACCCTTCGCCAAACGCTGAATGAAATTGCACTGCATGTGGTAAACATCTGCTTGCTGCTCCAGCAAAATCAATTTTACCATTTTCTCTATGTGAAACACCTTGATTTCCACTTGGAGATCCATGCGGCTTTGGAGAAGCCGAGTCCCCACCTGTCTTCAAAAGTTAGAAAAGTGTTTTTGACCATGATATTTATTCAGGAATGAAGATGTGACCTAAGCTAGTGCAATTAGGATTAGTGTTGGGACTCTGAGTAGTCTTCTGGGACAAACAGGTCCCTTCTGCCTCTGAAGGGTGTATGGTGTCCATGTGTGGCCTGAAATTGACATAGCAGTTGTGGTAGGAAGCCAGTCTGAGGACAAAACTATAGTAGAAGTCACAGTTCAGCATTTCTAAGAGAAATGAAGCTGAAATCCTGACAGCACTGTAAACCTCCGAATCACACTGTGCCTGAAATTCTCTCAAAACTTGGGGTTCTAAGTCTCATCAGTTAAACATTATTTTTATTTTTAGTCTGTTTAGGTACAGTTTTTGTTGTTCATGATTGGAATGATCTTAACCAACACATATTTAGAAATGGCAACTCTATTTATGCAGATTTTCCAATGTGCCTGACCCTGTGCTAATTACTGGGAGTTAGAGAGAATTATAAAGTTTCCTGATCCACTCTCTCCTCCTCCTTTCTCTAAAGACTTGAAAAACTCTTTCTCACACTTTATGGCTCAGATCAACTTCCCTTTTTTGTGTAAGCTAGTCCAATGTCGCTCATGACCTTTAAAAAATATTTCCTTCTTTGTTTTCATGATATTGTAACTATAATTCTCATGCATCACTTACCACATTGTCTTCTGGCTGGTGGTTTACAAGATTGTCTTCTCCGTAAGATTGTAAGTCTCTGAATCCTGGATGGCTGGAACAAAATCTTGCTCAGAATATATGCTAAGTAAATATATGTATATATTTCATTTATTCCTTCATCCATTCTATATTATCAGACATTATGCCAGAAGCTTGATATTCAAAGATCAATGACCTAGTCTCGGCTTTTAAAGAAGATACAGTATAGGGATATAATTATTTTTGATTGTATATTTCTATTAGTTTAGATGTTATTAATTTTTGCATATCCTAGTAATTAATACACATCTGCAATATATAACTCCTTACTCTTTATAAATTATATAGATGTACTACTGTGATAATATATTATTCACATTATGAAACTTAAAGTAGATATTGGATGAGCTAAATTTAGGCATAAATCAAAGACCTGCTAGTTTATTGCTGCATCCTAATGAATTTCCTTGTGTATGTCCTCAATCTCTACATCCACTCTGAAGATGTCTAGTCCAGTGGCTCAGAGATCAAAGGGAAACAGATAGCCTGGGAGTTCCAGTTAGGGCCCACCCAGCATGAGACTGAGGAGACAGAAGATGAGCCTAAAGCTTCTGGGACTGGTGGAAAGAACTGGCAGTGAGCTTTTCCAATGGCTTCACTTTTCAATCTCCATGCTCGCAGGCTTCTAACAGAGGGAGAGGGTTAAGTCTCCCCTAGAAAAACATCATATTTCCTTTTCTCCTAGAGCAACTAATGGAAAGCAGACTTTTTCATGGGGACTAAAGGAGAAAGTCGTCCAGGAAAAATTAATCCTATTGTTTCTGCACCATTCTGCTTCCACGATTCCTTGTAATATAGATTGCAAAATGTATCTGAAATTCTGCATTGCCAAAACAAGGTCCTTCTCTAATGTAGCTTTTGTTCTGCATTGGGCACCTACATTAAACCCAAAAGGCTTGACCTGGATGCCAAGAGGTCATTATTACCTCCCTGACTCCCAATGTCTCCAACCAGGCAGAACTAAGGGGGTTCACTATTTATTCCATTTGCTATATGCCCACTGGATATTTTTAAAAGAGCAGAACCAGTGAACCAGAATGCATTATCTCATGCATTTTTCTCCTCTCACAATAGTCCCAGGAGGTGTGTATTATCCCACTTTACAAATAAGACAACCAAGAACATGAGAATTTAATAAAATCCCCCAAGGCCAATTAATACACTGAACAGCCAGAATCCAACCAGAATTTTTCTGGCTTTGGTTGCCTTTATTCTTCCCACTGCACTGCATTGCTCTAGCTCACTGATGATAGTAGAATCAATTGCTGTAAAAGTACTGGATTCTATTTCATTTATGAACAGGTACATAGAAATCATACAGCTTTAGAGTTTGAGGGGACTTTAGAAATAGTGTATTCTTCTTCTTGTAGTGGTGTATTATTATTCTTGCTTGTTGTAAGGATGTGTATTTCACCAGGAAAGCAAACTGATCTACCTAGTGCTGGAGATGGGATTACGATCAGAGTCTTTCCTTCATATTCAAGTTATATTTTACCATCCTATGTGCCTTATCGGATTCTTTATGAACAAGATGGGCAGGGCTTTACAGTTGTAACACATTTTAAGATTTTGTAACATGTCAGAATTTAACTAGTGCTTTTACATACACTATTCCTTTTAATTATCACCACTACTCTGTAGGTACTATTTGTCTCTCCAGTGAAGAGGTGAGATCACAGACAGGATCGGTATACAATTGGGAAGCCAGGACTCTGCGACCACAGGACTCTGCTGACTCCACTAGTCTCTTTGATCCCCATCTGTGTACACTGAACATTAGTTTCTAACTTTATACTTCATATGGAAATTTACAATGTCATGCATTCTTTCAGTTCCATAGGATATTATCATCAGTTCATGCATGAAGAAGACAGGGACACAGAGAGGCAAAACTGATTTGTCCCACATCATAGTGAGGGTCACTGTTGACTCTTTTAATTTAATTAGGAAAACAAAAGGGGACTAAGTTATCTGTTGATGAGACATTTTACTTGATTTTTACATTTAAACAACCATGCACATGAAACAGATAGGAAATAAAAATATGAAAAAATAACACGAAAGTGTAACAAATAAAGATGAAGATGTGGCCTAGTTAGAAGAGGTGCAATTTAACATATAGGGATGAGCTGAGACTTCCTTCTCATAACATTGTTGTTAGTAACAGAGATAGACACATTTGAGGGGCCTAAACCTGCTGAATATATCTTTAAATGCTCAGAATATCATATGAAGTGAGTTATTTGGATTATCATCATTCTAATTTTGCAGAAAGAAAAGTCAATCTGGGTTGGGCCCCCATGGAGTTGGTTTGACCTTGGGGTCCCGACCTGCCTAGTGTAGCTGAAGCACTACATTGCTTCTTACCTGGTTTCTCCCTTCAGCAATGAATACGGATGGAGAGTTAGCTCACCTTAGGAGAAAACAGGGAGTTCTTTCAACACAGAACATCTTCATATCCTCGTCTTCTTTAAAAACTTTCTTTAGAAACTTAAGACTCCAAGACCAATGGAGTCTTGGATTATGCCTTTGGCATAATGTCCTTGTCAAAGAACCTGCAAGATAATGACAATGTCCTTTGTGCTATTTTTCCTCAATCAAAATGGAAATAGAAATAGATTTTATTGAGTGCTAGGGCCAGGTAGAGCCCTAGACACTTAACACAAGGCATTTTATTTGCTCTATAATTGTGATGTAAACTGAGACCCAGAGAGTAATAGCATCACATGAGTAAAACAGCAAAACACCAAAGAAAAGTCCAGGGTCAAGGCTGCGTCTACGTGACTTCAAGCCTGTCATGTGCCTCTGCATGACACTGCCAGACTTCACTTTAATGCAGAGTCACTTTCATTTCAGTTAATTTCAGCAAACCACAAGGACCCGTTATATGTGGGGACACAAAAGTGAGGAAGGACCAGGGTGAGTCAGTCATCAAAGAACTTGTGTTTGGTGGAAGGATTCAAGGTCAAGTATGACAAGTGCTGCAAGAGCTATCACAATAAAGTCTTCTGAATAAAAATTAATAAAGAAATATCACACAATTTGGGTGGAGGGTGCATAATTGAGTGAGTTAGGAAAGGGTTTGTAGAGTAGGTAACCATTGACTTGAATTGAGAAGAAGTAGGAGAGAGGTGGAAAACAGTCTCAGCAAACACCAAGACATGACATAGAAATATGACACAACATAGGAACACAATGCATTTAGGATTCTGTAGGTAGTAACAGCAGTAGTGGTAATGTAACCATTTATGCAACAATGCAGGATTACTTTGGTTACAATCATGGAACATCTTTAGTCTTTATCACTTCTCTCCATTAAGCTTACTCTGTGGACTGTTGGTGTATCCAGGATGCCCAATACATCGCACCTCTCTTCTCTGTCTGAATTTTGAACATTTTGACAAATAAGACAGAAAGTAAACACATGGAGAAAAAGTCAGGCCTTCATGTTGCGGAAAGGTTGATTATAGAAATTAGCTGACAGTAAGATCAAAATGCACCTGAGAAGTGAAATCCCAATTTAAACAGACTTCCCCAGCTGGCACATGTGGGTATGCTCATCCAGGGTGGGCTCCACAGGATGAGCATGCAGGTGCTATTTAGGTAAGACTCATCCCCTGAAAGGGGAGGAAGCCAACCCTCTGCAGAGCTTGCTCTCAAGGGGAAAGTGGGAGAAGGAAAGCTGAGCATGCCTATGCTATGTCTGAGTCCATTTGTGTTGTTATAAAGGAATATCCTAGACTGAGTAATTTATAAAGAAAAGAGGTTTATTTGGCTCACAGTTCTGCAGGCTTTATAGAACATGGGGCCACCATCTGCTTCTGCTGAGGGCCTCAGGCTGCTTCCACTCATGTTGGAAGGTGAAGGGGAGCCTGTGTGTGCAGAGATCATATGGCCAGAGAGGAAGTGAGAGAGGGTGGGGGGAGGTGCCAGGCTCTTTTTAACAATCAGCTGTCATGGGAGCTAATAAGAATGGGATCTTGCCTGTTCTCCCAAGGACATTAATCTACTTATGAAGGATCCACCCCATGACCCAAACACCTCCGATTAGGTGCCACCTCCAACATTGAGCAAAAACTTTCAAAATGAGATTAGGAGGGGACAGCCATTCACACTATAGCACCTGGTTTATTCTTGCAAATTTACCATTGAGAGAAGTTACTCTGCTTCTGTTATGAAAGGTGCTGAAAGATGCCAGGAGTTTGAAAATCATTGACTCCCTTCATTTGTGAGGAGGGAGATTTTTCTCTTATGTGGACCTATGAGTCCCAGCCCTTGGACCAAGTTTCAGCCAGTATCAAACATTCTGCATTTCTGTTTAGTGAAAGTACAGATCCTTTTAAATAATTTAAATGCCCAGACCAGTGCAATCATTAAAACTGAAGCCTTATGCAAAGTTACAACTCCTCCACTTCCCTGAATAAGGCTGAGTTCAGGCTGGAAAGCCTGGGGTGATGCAAGGGCAGGGAGCAGCTTTTCTACTGCCCCACTCTACTCTTCTGCTCCTCCTTGCTCCAGGCAAGAGGTTTGAGCACCACATGGTCAAGTGCCATAGGAAAGGGCTAGTGTAAAAGGATGCACATGGCATATAAGTGTGTAACTGGGTGCTGGTTCATGCTGCTGGTGACATAGACACCCTCTGTCTATTTCTTAAGGGGCCCCTTATGAGAATATATTTCAGGTATTTATTTTGGGTCTTCCTGCTGGAGGCCTCTATCTACAGATCCCTTAATACATGTGATATCATACTTCTAGTTAGCTCTTTCAACCTGTCTTCCTGCCCCTTGGGCTTCCAGCAATCTATATCACATAGACTCTAGCTGTCTTCCAACTTTGGGATCACATTTGGTCTCCTGGAAAATGCTGCTTGCCTCCTGGGTAAGACTGCATCTCCTTCTTCTGCTAGGATATCTGAGGTATGTTGCCCTGGCAACCTAAGGGCTCAACTAGCACCCCTTTCACTTCTTTTGTGATAAGGAGCAAGTACTTCCCTCCTCCTTGTAGGTTTTGGAAGGTAGCAATGGGAGCATAGATAGCGTGCAGACATTTCCTTAAAAGAAAATCGTTTTCACCTGCCATTCTACTCAAAACATTTATTCCTTCCAAGTGGGTGAAAATCTCTGTGTTATACAATTTTGTAGCAAATTAGGTCTAGCCCTTACTTTGATGTGGCAGATTGGTACCTATGATTGTGGTCCTTGGGAATTCTGCTGATGAAGAGATGGGAGGGGTTCCATTTATCGGCCTTTTATGCTAACATTTACTGAGGGCTTACTACATGCCAAATGCTGTGCCGATCTCTGATTATTTCATTCACTCTTCAGAACAACCTGTCGGGCAGGCATTATTTTGCTGATGAGGAAATTGAGACATAATAAATCAAGTTAAGATAGCTGTAAGTATTGGAGCTGGACATAAATCCAGGCAGTCTGATGAATCCCGAATGGTTTGTTGCTGCATTGAACTCCTTTCCCCACAATAGAAGGAGGATGGGGGGCAACTTCTTGGAAGGAAAATCATGCTTATTTCCTATCAGAGTGGAGACCAGTGGCTGGTATAGACAGAATGCAGAGGAGTCATGAGAAAGGAGGTAAAGGGGAAATAGGTGATCACCATTAGAAACCAGTGGAAGGGTCAGAGTTGAGAGAAGGTGAGAACAGGTGTGGACTTTGCAATCTCATAGGCCTGGGCTTGACCCTCACTGACTGTTTTGCTTGCTAGGGGGGGTGACCTTGGGCAAATTTTTTCACAACCCTGAGTCTTGGTTTCAAGTTTATAAAGTAAGGGTTATATACATACACACACACACATATCCACAGATACACACACATATACATATATTTATGTACATCTCACAGGACTGATCTGAAAAATAAATGACATATTCTAAGTGCTCATAAAATAGTATGAAATGCTAGATAATTGAGAACTGCAATTATTATCATAGCTAATGATAGTAGCCAGCATTTATTAAGTAGTGACTATATGTCAGGAAATGTTCTAAGCACTTGATATGTATTTACTTATTTAATCTTCACAACATGCAATGAGACAGCACTATTGCTATATACATTTACAGAAGAATAAACCCAGGCTTGGATGGATAATATTTTGCTGAATGTTAGCATAGTTAGTGAGTGGCAAGGTTAAATGTGAGCTCAGACAAGCTGCAAATGGAGCCCACACATAAGCAGTATTTTTATCGTAACATCTAGAACACCTTAGAGAGGTCCAAGAGTCTTCTCAGCTACAATAAATCGTAATGTATTACTGTAATTATTGCTACACAACTCTTTAGGCATGGGAGCCAATTAAAGTATAGAAATATGATCAGCATATGTTTGAGAAATAAATGTTTGTTAAATGAATTATTAATTAAGAGAAGGTCAGGCCAGTTTGTTGTCTATTACCTGATTTGTTGCATAAACTACTTGAAAATTATTTGGTGGACACGAACGATTTATATAATTTTTTACTTTTTGGTACATGAGAGGAAATAGAAAAAACAAAAATCATGTAGAGATATTCTGAGATTTTTCAGAGATT
The DNA here is from genome assembly GCA_008750895.1 of Mirza zaza. NCBI lineage: Eukaryota > Metazoa > Chordata > Mammalia > Primates > Cheirogaleidae > Mirza > Mirza zaza. The sequence goes on from VSMD01028940.1 coordinate 74,032, forward strand.
TGGAGTTGTTCTTGATTGCATTTGTGGTCTGTTTATCTGGAGATCGCCTTGCTTTAAGATACAGCACAAATGCTTTGGGAAGCAGAAATAGATTTCACTTTATTACCCCTTTCACCAATAGAACCTAATCTGTTTGCAATGATTTAATCACTAATGGTGAACTGTTTGCAGCAAACCTCCTACATAAATCAAAAACTTCCAATATTCATTACTTTTGGATTTTTCTATTGACCTCTGGCCAGATGGGTTAGCCATCTGTAACTCCATGTAGTGTGCTCGTTCTCTCTCTCTCTCGTTCTCTCTCTCCCATGTATGTACATATACGTGTGTGTGTGTGTGTGCGAGTTTTTGTGTACCCTGAATAATCATGGCATCAGGACAGAGTTGTTTTTTTAAGTCTGATGTTCACTAGCATTTAGTTGATTTGTGTGTACTCCTCCATATTTAGAAAATGCATTTTCTTTTAAATGTGGAGGTTTGAATTTATTTTTTTTTCAGATTATTTTATTTAAAAGCCAGACATGCTTAGAATTTTCTTGCCATTCCTCTGTTTCTTCCTCTCTTCCCTCATTCTGCATGGTTCAATTAGGTTTCTTTGGTCTCATAAGGTAGAGCAACTTAGATTAACATAACCAAAAAAGAGAAGAATGTAAGAAAGATTATGTTGGATAGATTTGGGGTAGTTCTCTGAATGGAACAAAAAGCTCATTTTTGACTATCTGTCAATAGTTTGTTCATCATGTTTTAAAAATATTTACGTGACATCCCAACCCCAAAATATTTGAAAGTAGCAATGGCTATAAGGGTTAGACATTCTAGTGGTGTAATGAACCGCTCCAAACTTCAGTGGCTTAAACAGCAGGCATTTCTTAGCTCATATTGTAGTTTGGCTGGACAGGTCTTCTGGTCTGGGCCAGACTCAGCGTTAGGGGTTCAGAAGATGCACTGTCCCTGCTTTTGAGGTCAGCTTCTGATCAACTGGGGACTGGTTTGCTGGATCTTGGGTGGGTCCTTACACATCTGGGACCTTGCCTTAGGTGAACAAGCAGACTAAGCCCCACATGGTCTCTCGTTCAAAGGAGAAGCCTGGGGCTTATTTTGATGACGATGGTAGGGGTCCAAACATTTAACAGAAGGGAAGGAGCCTCTTAAGGCTTAGATTCAGACCAGATCACTACATCAATTGGTCAAAGTACATGCCAACCCTATTTAAAGTAGGGATTGGAGAAATAGACATTAATTATAACAAAGCCACATTGCAAAGGGGCATAGTGTGGCTACTTTTGGAAGCAATCTGTCATAGACAGGCTATGAAAGAACACCCTGATGTACAGCCTCAGCAAGATGCATGTAAATTGGGAATGGAGAACCCTAAGAGAAATGGAAGTCCTATTGCAACCAGAAGGGAAAATGGATGCTAGGAAGATAAAAGATAATATTGTTCATGTGGGCCTTAGTCTATTGGGGCATAGAGGGGCGTTATTGGGTTGTTTTTATTTAGGTCTTTTTTATATGAATTCAATAGGGGGCCTCTACTTGAAGGATTCTTCTGATGACTGAGCCTTCATGAATACCAAGTGACTGCTAGGAGGACAAGAAGGCATTCTCAGCAGTGGGTGTTAGTGAGGAACACTTCTTCCTCACTTTCAACATCTCTATCCTGTGAAAGAAGCTCAGTTAGTACAACTGTGGGCCTTTCTCTGTCCCTTTAGCCTACGAGTTAGTTAGTGAAACAACTTACCTGGCCAACATATTTGGAAGGAGTAACTGGGGTTGCTCAGCTGAGATAACCCACTCTGTCTTCAGAATTGCAGGAAGGAAAGGGCTGCCCAAGTCCTGCACTGAGTAAGTTTGGTATACAGTTTAGTATAATTGAACCCACTAGATTAACCTACCTGAGGATGTGTCTTCCATCTTGGCTTCTATCTGCATGAAATATCACATGTGGCTTCCATATCTCTTCTTTGTTTTGTTTCTTTACTTGCTCACAGTCCTGGTGGGGAGAGGATTATGTTTTTATGGGTCCTCTTGGCAACCCCAATGGCGGGTAGCAATGTGAGCAAACAATTAGCAGCATAAAACAATTTGGAACTTTTCCGGAGCTCTATGGCTTGTACATCTAGACTAGAGTGTGGAGTGGGTCTAAAGCCAGAAGTCATGTGTAGGTCAGGTACAGAAAGACATGTGTGGCATGCCAAACACTGTGTGCATTCTACTGAGGGTGGTACAGGACAGCTTTGTAAGTTGTTACTGTCATTGTTTAATGCAGGGGATGGACTTGAAGAAAAATTCAGTGTTTTGGAAAATCTACTCAGAAACCACTGTTGAGAACATTCTTCCAGAGCCTCAAACACAGTGAGATGGAGCCAAGTCATAAATATCACCATATAGATTCAAATATATGTACTCCAGGGTACAGACAAGGACATGAAACAAAATAATCAAGAAAAAGAGAAGAACATGTGGAAATAACCCAAGTTCCTATCAATACATGAGTGGATTAAATAAGATGTAGTATATGTAGACCATGTAGTTCTACTCAGCCACAAAAAACAATGGTGATCTAGCACCTCTTGTATAGTGACTCTTATATCATGGATAGAGCTGGTGAAGTATCACAAGAATGGAAAAACAAGCACCACAGGTACTCACCATCAAATTGGTACTAATTGGTCAACACTTATGTGCACGTATAGTAGAAACATTCATTGTGTGTTGGAGAGGTCGTAGGGGAGGAGGGCATGGGTATATTCACACCTATTGGGTATAGTGAACACTGTCTGGGAGACAGACATGCTTGAAGGCTTAATGCTATGACTTGGGTGGGACAAAGGCAATATATGTAACCTAAACATTTGTAGCTCTGTAATATTCTGAAATTTTTAAAAAAAGTTTTGAAATAGTGCAGTGATTTCACTGTTCATCCTTACCAATTAGGAACTTTGGCTTAGTTTGACTGCTCAGTAACAGATCCAAGAGAATAGTGGGTGCCTAATGTCAACTTCAATCTGAAATTGTTCATCTCTGAATCTAGAAGGGCTCAGGAATGATCTAGTTCATTTATCACACAGATTCAGTGATTTGCCCCAAATCCCATAGTTCACTTTTCAATATGTCATTTTCAGCTGCCAAAACTAGCTCATCTTATAATGTTCACTCTTCCATGTCTATGTTCTGTAAGCCCAGCTTGAGGGATGGGTGTTATCCTTAACTCCACTGACTTCCTCTCTCCTCCGGTTAACTTAGTTACCTCGCTACTTGCTTACTGTGCCTTAGTAGAGTCCCCTTTGCATTCCCATTACAGTAGAACACATTATTAATCATGTCATTCTTTGCTCGAAAGTTGTAATTCAACAAGGATATGAGAGAATTGAAATATAAGAGTTCTGGAATGTCTTTTGCTGCCATATATCATGCTTCCTTTTACCGAACACATCCTGTGTATCCAACTTGGACTGAGTGCTTAGGGGATGCCAGATTGTGGGGGAGTTTAGGCTCTAGCAAACACCAGACTTGCTCCAAACCACTCCCCATTCGTCCTCTGTTTATGCCATTTTTTTTTCCACTACAGTTGCCATCTGCCTGCTAAATCCTATAGTTTCGTAAAACACAAATCATCCCTTGTAGTTAAACTTCCTACAATTTTACGTTCAGAACAGAGGTTGGCAAACTGTGGCCCGCAGCTTGTCCTCCTGTTTTTATAGTTTTAGTAGAACAGAGCCATGCCCACCATTTACGTACTGGCAATGGCTGTCTGCACGCTACCACCATAGAACTTGGTAGTTGTGACACAAATCCTACAGCCCGCAAAGTTGAAAATATTTACTGTCTAGCAATTTACAGGATAAGTTTGCCCTTGATTTAGAAGGATAACCACATAGCACTTTGCTTTTACCCCTCATAATAATAAATAACAGCTATTAATAATAGTCATCACTGATTAAGTGGATAATCTTCTTTTAATATTGTAACTTTCAATGTTCATTCCATATCTGAGGAGTAGATACAATTCTTCACATAGTATAGATATGGTGGATAAAGCTAACCAAATACCAATACTAAGTTGCAGAAGTGGAATATGAACTCACATTTTTCTGATGCTGAATCTGTGCTCAGAAGTGCTCTCCAGCTGATAGTATGTATCTCGTTTCTCCTGGGCTGAATTTTAATTTTCTCTTTGTACAGTGTTGAGCATAGTATCTTGTGTATGGAATTCTATCATCTTGTTTAATCACTGAATGAAGGTGGAGCTATGTTTGCACATACAGAGGAAAATAGGGAGTGAGGGAATCATTGAAAACGATTCCATTTCTTGGTGTTTGGGATGTAATCATGTGTATAGATTGTTCTTGCTGTTGTCTTATTAGAATCTAAACTCCTTGAAGGCAGAGAAACATATCTGTGCTAAAGCAACCAAACCATAAATCATATCTGGACTTAGAGAATGCTTGAGAACTAGAATCTACTAACTAAGTTTTCTAGTCATGCTTCAGCTACAAATTAAGTATTATCTTGAGGAAAGCTTGTGTCTTTTATGTATTAATTTATATATCAAGATAATTTTATTTGTTGATTTTAAAGGTTTTATTACAAGGCCTATTCAAATCTAAGAATTTATGAGCATAACTATAACACTAGTTTTGTTATATTTATCTTAGAATCATGAAGTTTAAGACAAAGAAGGGAAAAGGAAAAGACCTAACTTTTATAAAGTGCTGACTATGTTCAGGCACAGGTCAGCTTGTATTTCATGCAGTCCTTTGAGGAAGGTACAATCATTATTATAATAATTTAAATGGAGGTTCAGAGGCATTAGCAAAGTTTCCTGAATCAACCACAAAATGAGAGCCTTAGCAGGGATTCCAACCCATCATACCATGACAAATCCTGTGCTGTTCCCAGTATGTTGAGGTTTGATGCACCATGCTATATTGCATTTGGTACTAAATGAAGGCTGTAGTTCATTCTTTTGGTTGTAGTCCAAGATAATCTGAAGGTGTTGAGAAAAGTTAAAAGTACAGCATAAGTATAAAGCATTATAAGAGTGAGACTTCAATTTTCAGGTCTTCTGAATCATGAGCTGCCTGATACTTGAATTCTGTTGTGTTATAAAATAAATCTTATCAATTCTCTTCAATGATATACTTTTTTTTTTCCTATAGCCACCACCAGCCTCTGAGTTCTGGCCTTCATGATTTGTGTCTGACTATTAGGACAGGCTAGTAGAGGTGCTGTCCAATCCTTTAAACAGACCTTCAGACTTTTTCCAAAACAAATCTTTATGTTTATCAAAGCTGATCATATTATGTCCAAATGAGAGAAAAAGCTAAATGCTTAATTTAGCACATTTTTCATGTCCTTGAAAATAATACAATATTTTCATACCATCATGTTCTCTGCTGATATATATGTGTGTGTGTATGTATATTTATATATATAAAAAACACATGACATGAGCGCTCTCTTTCTATGTATACACACATATATACATATATATATATATCAGAAGAGAATGTGATATATATAACATGTTGCATGTTCATATTGCATTACATATTCTTTTCAACTTTGGTACAAAGATATTGACAATAATAAAAAAGCAGTAATAATAGTCGATTTATAACTATTTAATAATTTCCATTCTTATATATTACTTCAGTTAATATTCCCTCACTAGACTGTAAAGCAAGAATACTGATCCATATTTTATAGGCAAGGAATGGAAGCTCAGGAAAGTTAAAAGGTCTGGCAACTATAACTAACCTTTGCTGACGTTATTATGGCCAGGCACACTTCCAAATGTTTTATATATGTCAACTCATATATATGTTCCTGAAGGGTAAAGCTGGACAAGAATCCAGGGTCTCCCAACCCAATTCCATCACATGCCTTTGCACCTTTCTGTGGGTGGTGCTGGCATATCATTTCCCTCCTGTTTTGTTTCTCATGGGTTATTTTACAGGTTATTTTGCCTTATAATAGAAAACAAAATAAAGTATAAAGAATAGAGCATGACCAATAATTACATAGTGCTTTACAATTTACAAATCAACTTTGCCAAAAATGTTACATGTTTTCTTTTTCCTTACAATAACCCCAGGAGATGATTATCATTATACTTAAGATTTGAAGAATAAAAACAAACAAACAAACAAATGGGTGCTCAGGAAAGTGCCTGCTGATATATCCTTAGTACTAATCTATGTTTCACTCCCTCTTCTTCTTCTTACGGCCTCTCTCTTTCCACCTTCTCTAAATGACCAATAATTTGTCCTGACTTAGTATTCTCCACCAATTTTCAGAAGCTGATTAGGCAAAAGGGAAGACACTAACCGGACCAAGCAGAGTGAACATTTAACCTACTACCTCCTTCTCACTTCCACCCTGGTGTTATACCATCAGGCAACACAGGTTTCCAGGCCTGAAATTAGGGAGATTAGATGTTATGATGATGAAAATTTCTCTCTGGGGGGTTGCATTTCACCTCGTGTGCAATGACAGCTTGTTTTGACAGCCCCAACTGTAAGGAATGCTCCACCACTAACTGCTTGGCCATGACTCACCTCCAATGGTTTCTGTCTGTAACATCTGTTCAATTTGCCTTTTCTCTTTGAAATCATGATTTTAATTTTATGTGGAGGATGCTTTGATAAATAAAGACCCACACACCACTGTTTTACCAGGGAACCATTTATAATAAGCATAGAATTTGGTATGCAGAAAATAAATCACTTTCCAAAGTTTTTCTAAATAGATTATGGTCTTGTGCATTATTCCAGCAGTGGAGCAATAGGCTAAGAGTTGGATTTTATGCTCTCAGTAACTGTGAATATTGGTAGACAATGTGCCCATATTCATAAACTATGGACCTAGCAGAATAATTCATCCCTTCCTTTAATATTCAGATTTCCTCACTCAGGTTCCCAGAGAGGCCTTGGCATACAGTCTCCTACCAAGTGCGAGAGTTAGTTCTATAGGATAATATTCCTCTGCTTTTATGGCTGCCATGATTTATGCATTAGCTTTGTCATGGGGTATATTCTCTGAGATTTTCTCAATAACCTCCCTGAAGCTAGCATGAATTATCTTCTTAAAATTTAAGAAATATTGCATTTTTATGCAGTTCCTTAAGAACTCTGACCCTATTTAAAACTAATCCCAAATAAATTTTCATTTCTAACCCTGCTGTTTTGCATACCAAAACTCACTGTGGTAGTGCAGCTGCTTTTATGCTAAACCTTAACGTAGAGGTTATGTGCCTATAGGTGAGATACATGCGTACAGAGATTATGTCTTACTCATCTCAAAATCCTTAGCAGTTAAACTCAGCTATACCCCATCTAGAACTATACAGGCTCTAATTAGTCAGATTGCTTAAGATCGACTCCTGGATCAGCCTTTAAGTACTATTTCACTTTGGACACACGTCTTAACCTTTCTGAGTCTCATTTTCCTCCTCTGTAAGAAAGGGCCAACAATGGCACTTACACATTTTGGTGGAAGATTAAACAAAACTAAGTGAATTAATTTATGCTAAGTGTGGAGCACTGTGACTAACACAAAGTAATTGCGTAAATGGTAGTTATTATTATTAAGCATGGGGTTGACTAAAAGTCTGGTGAATTAATCTTGAATAAAACTGGAAAATGCACTATTCTGTGAAGTCCAGAATTTTCTGTTACTATAAAATTACAAAGACGTCATTGAGACGTAGTGGAAAGAACAAATGCATTTATGACCAGACATCCTGGCTTTGAGTCCCTGCTCTGTGACTTACTAGTGGGAAATTTTTCCCACCACTCTGAGGTTTTGTTGGTAATAATGGATAATACTAATAACTGCAGCCTGAGTTTGTCATGAGCACTGTGTCTGTGGGAACATTCTCCAGGGCATGGGTTTTTAAATTTCTAATTTCCAATGTGTTTATGCACAGGAATTTTCTTCCCAAAAAAGCCCAAGGAATAAGCAAAGAAAACAAATATCAACAGAGCTGGATTTATGGGCTTGAGCCAGGGGTGGATGAGAAAGCCCAGGTTACTCTGGTCCTATCCTTGCCCCTATTTCACCGCTTTCCCTTCCCAGCCACCAGACAGTTAGAAAAGCATTTTTCCAGGGGCACAGAGCCTTGAATCAATGAGAGATTGCCATACCACAAGGAATGAGTGTGCTGGTAAATATTTCTTCTGTCTCTCCTTTTGTGGTTCCAAATATTTCTACCATGCATCATACTCTTCCAGGATTGGGGAGGAAGATCCCAGTGGCCCTAAGCAGGGGGGTGCTCTCGAGAAGACAAAGGCTTTTGCAGAGCTCCAAAGTAACCAGGATTTGTACCAGTAAGCACTGTTTAGGCTGTAGATGGTGAGGAAGGAAGTGTGGAAAACTGGTGTCTGATAGCTACTGAACTGAGAAAATCCCACAGAATTAATATATATATATTTTTTTTTGGCAGAGTCCTAGTTTCATGAAACTATGTTTGTTTATCAAGTTCTGTTTGATCAGCATTTCACTGAGCAACCAATTTCATTGATTACTAATACATTTGATAGAGAAGGAAGGGGCAATAAAATTGAAAGATTTAAAATTAGGATGGGCTTTCAAGACCAATTTGTTTCAAAACCTTCATTTTGCAGATAGAGATGTTAAGACTTAGAGGATTAAGGGGCTAACCTCACTATCACTGTAATCAAGTGACTTGGCTCACCCTGAGGGTGGGTTGGAGACATTGGTCAGAAAAACTCAGTTGTTATTAAGACAGTTAGGTGATTCCTCTTGGTGACTCCCACACCTTTAGTGTGAGTGACAGGGAGGAGAAAACACACTTATGCTTGCTTGCTTGCTTTCTTTCTTTCTTTCTTTCTTTCTTTCTTTCTTTCTTTCTTTCTTCTTTCTTTCTTTCTTTCTTTCTTTCTTTCTTTCTTTCTTTCCTTCTTTCAGCATATTATGGGGGTACAAATGTTAAGGTTATGTCTATTGCCCATGTCCCCCTTCCCCCCTTGAGTGAGAGCTGCAAGCATGACCATCCCCCAGATGTTGCACATCTCATTCATTATGTTTGTATATACCCATCCCCTCCTCCCCCCTCCCTTCTGCTCGACACCCGATAAATGTTATTTCTATATGTCCACTTAGGTGTTGATCCGTTAATACCAATTTGCTGGTAACACATATGTTTACTTTCGAAGGAGGTTTAATCAGAGCTATAGATAGATAAATTATAGATGGATAGATAGACGATAGAGGAATAATTAACATGATTGAGAACTTCCAATGTGGCAGGCACTGTTCAAAGTGTCTTACAGGTCATATTTTCTTTAATCTTCACAACAGCCCTATGAATTATTCCATAATATTATCCCCATTTTACAAATGAAGAAACTAAGGGACTGAGAAATTAGCTATTTTGCATAAGGTTACCCAGCTAATGTAGCACAGAGGAATGGAACTCAAGAAATCTGATTCCAGAGCCCTAATTGATTTCTAACCACTCTGCCACCCTGGTGAGGAGCGAGTCCCAAACCACGCAGAGTGAGGGCTGGGAGGTAAGGAGAGGGTGGGACATTAAGTATGGCCTCACAGTGTGTGTGATCACCAGGTGTCATCTCCAAGCCTATCCTTGGGGCACCCCGTCCTGTGTGGCCACCAGCCTGGAGCTTACTATCTTGCATACTCATCCTTTTCCTTCTACCTTTTCTGCCGCACACGCTCCGTTGCAGTCCCTGGGTCCCTCTGGACCTCACTTTCCACCTTCTCTCTCTCTGAAGATGTCTGCTTTCCCCAAAGTCTCCTCTTTTGGCTTATTCTTGCACACACTGAGAACCCCAGATGTTCCCCCATGGCTGGATCGGGGAAGACGGAAGCTGAGGACCCAGGGCTGGCCTTCTCGCCCAGTGCCAAGAGTCCAAGTGACAGCCGGCTTTCCAGCTTCCAGCTGGTGTGAGAACCTATCAGGGGAGCCACTCTGGCTCCATGCCGGCGTGTCTTGCCAGGAAGGGGCAGTTGTGTGAGGAAGGTTGTTTCATGTGTCACTGTAAGGAGCTGCCATGCTTAGGACAGCCGAGTCTTAGGGGCCTGGATGGAACCTGGCAAAAGAATTTTCCCTCATAGAAGGAGAATGCTTTTTTCCCCAGGGAACATTGCTAGAGAAATTCCCTGGTATTTAGAGATGATCCTTGTATCTAAATATGACCACATTTGTATGGAGGGGACACATTTCTGTTGCCAGATGAAGAACCTGTAGCTTCACTGATATAACCTTCCCGTATCTCTGCCTGTGCTCCCGGGTCTAGAAGTTCCACTTTGACCACTAAGGAGCTTTCCACCATTAGCCTACTCCCCGCCCAAAAAATTGACAATTACAAAACTGTGCCATGGCTGCTACAAAAGGGTGCTGCTATGGTACTCTGAGACCATATAATAGTACTTAATATAGGAATCCACAAAGACTTATTGATACAAGGAATTTCTAGCATTTAATTATCCTGCTGAATCTCTTATGCATGTTCCACACGTGTCTGCCTTAAGCTATTGTAAATTCAATCCTCAGCTCTCTGGAATCTTGCCAGATCTCTCTTTGTCTTTGCGCCTGCACCTGCTCGCTGCTCCTGCCTGTGCCTGTTCGCCAGGGGTGTCACTCAGGAGTTTGCTTTTTCCACTGCGTACAGCAGCGAGCAACCTCCCACTTCCTGATTAAGCCAAGTGTGGCTTCCCTTCCTTCGTTTCCCTGGCTCTGTAGCTCTCTTTATTTCTCTTTATCCTTATCTCATGGATTCTTCCCTCTACAGACCTCATTCTCTGCTGTTAAAAGAAGAAAGACTTAAAGCATCTTCTAGAGGTAGAAATTTACTTTATAATTAAGCTCCACTTCTACCCAAGATGGATGCCCATTTGTAGAAATGCTGGTACAGAAAGGGTTCCCAGGAAGCAGATCCTGAGACAGAGTTTAGGGTGCAGGATGTTTATTAAGGGGTGATACTGAGATCTACACCCGAGGAAGGGAGAGGGGGGAAGCAGTGTTGGGCAGAGAGAGAAGTGAAGCCTGCCATGCAGCCTATGCAAGGCGAATGCAGCTGGTCCCAGGGGGAGGTTTGGACCTGGAGTGGCACTTCAGACTTGTCCAAAGTTGGATCAAGATGCCCAGACCTTTATAATCCCACACTGATCAGTTGTTGGATATGGGGAATCCTGGGATGGTGTGGGACCTTGGGCAAGGTGGCTATCCTCAGCTAAGGTGACCCTTAAAAGGGCTGAAAGCTGCAGGTTGTGCACTGACAGCAGTCCCCGCAGAGGGGGCAATACAGCCTTCATCAGGGGGCGATCTAGGACTGCATCTCACTGTGTCCTCCCTGTTAAAACTCCCTCTCCCTTAAACCTGTGAGTTATTACTATTCAACCATTCCATGTCCAACATCATATAGGACTGTGTCTATTTAGGTCCTCTGGAAAACAGATGCCAAGATAGAGTTAGAAGAAATTCACTGGGGGACAGAGATACCTGTGAAGGATGAAGGGGAGAACCCACAGGGCAGGTGGGGAAAGTGGGCTGGTCAGTGTGGGTCTGGCCCTGGGAGGAGACGGAGGGAGCCACAGATGGCGGTGCAGCTCCGAGAGAGTCCTGGTCAACGACTGGGATCCCAGATTAAAGAAAAGATTCGGCACAGGCAGGTGGCCTGTCTCTAGTACCCTGTAATGTTTAGCCATTGACTAGAAGCAGCCCAGGAGGGGGTGACCTCAGTGCGAACTCTGCAGCAGATCTCAGAGGTGCATAGCTGGAGGCTGCAGCCAACTTCAATCCTTGAGGCAGGCCGTCTCTCGCAGGGAGCCCTGGGAGGGGCACCTCCATGGCTCCTGCAGGACAGACCAAAAAATGTCTAAGTCAGTGCCCTACCTTATTATATGGTGGTGTGGCCAGTGTGTTTTAGGAAATCCACTATGATCCCCTCTCTTCGAGATTTGTCCCCTCTCATGCCTGGGCTGGGTAAGGTGGAACAGCACACACCATTTTCACTGTGTGATTTTTTTCCCCCCATGGTTCATAAGACCAGGAATGGAACATCTAAAGCAATTAAGCTGAACTGTTCTTTATTTGAAAATTTGGAAGTGGAAATCTGAGACATTAATTCGACAATTATTTGGTCGTGTCTATTTAGAGTCATGGTAGCCCAGGGGTTTAAAGGCACGTGCTTTGGGGTAAGGCTGCCTGGGAGCAAATCCTGTTCCAGGAACTGTTTACCCACAAGGCTGACATACCTCTGCTACTTCTGAATATCTAACCTGCCATCAGCAGAGACCACTGTTGAACCCCTGATTTGCACTATTCCAACCGGCCACTTGGCAGCAAGGTGACTACATCAGGCCCCTTTCATCCTGAAAGTGCAATTGTCTGTTCTCACAGTAATGGACACTTATTCTTGGTATAGGTTTGTCTTTTCTACCCACAGAAGCTCAGCCAGCACCTGCTTCAGGTGACTTTCAGAGTTTCAGACTGAGTCACAGCATCCTAAGCAGCATCTGAGAAGGGTTCATAGCAAAAGGGTTCACTTCATAGCAAAAGAGCTGTGAGAGGGAGCTTATGATGAGGGGACCTCCATGGTCACATCATGCATGGTGCTGTCCAGAGCCTGCAATCCAGTTTCACATGGGAATGGCCTGCTGAAGTCCCAGCTAAGGCCAGCTCCCAGAAAATACCCTGAGTCTGAGGCTCTATCCTTCAGTATGCAGTATACACATTGGGTCAGAGAACCATTCATGGATGGCTCTGTATCCCCAGTAAAAAAAAATATATTTAAGTCTGGGACAAATGGGTGGAAGCAGGAGTGGCCTCATTCCCTATTGTCCTCAATGACCCAGTAGGGCACATTGCATTTCTTGTCCCTGCAACTCTGGGCTTGGGAGGGTGATTTCTTTGAGGGGTCACTTCAAGAGCCCCATTGAACGACATGCTCTGGCTGCTGATTGGGCACTTTGGACCCCTGTGTCTCGGATCCAGCAGGAGAGCAGAGTCACCAAGTAGGCAAGGATAATTGACCCTGACACTTGGGCTTTCTGGGTAGTTCCTGCCCAGTTGTGACTGTGCACGTCCAGCAAACCTGGTCAGAGAAGAGAACGGTTTCAAGGACTCAGGTCACTCAGAAATCAGTGTCTGGGCCCCATTCCCAGGTAAGCTGGTTAATTTCATTTCATGTGTTGATGTGGCTGGGCTACAGTGCCAGGCTCTTTAATCAAACTCTAATCTAGGTGTTGCTATAAAGGTGTTGTGTAGATGTGGTTAACACCTACAATCGATACACTTTAAGGGAAGTAGATTACCCTCAGTAATGTGGGTAGGCCTCAACCAATCAGTTGAGAGATGTAAGAGAAAAAGCAGAGGTTTCCTTGAGACAGAAAAAGGAAATTCTGCCTGTGAACCACAGCAGCAGCTCTTTAGACTTGCGGAGAGATTGAGAGAGAGAGAGAGATTGAGAGAGAGAGAGAGAGAGAGGAGTTAGTCCTGTTTCTCTGGAGGTGTGGTGCCCGAGAGGGGATTTAGAATGGGAAGCAGAGGGAGGAGCAATGAGTGACAGGTGCAACCCTGAGACCAGCTGCAGCAAAGAGCTGTTGTCTCCCACACTGCACTTTCCTAGGCATCCCTCAGCCAATGATGGAACATCACAGAGGTCCTAGAGCTGTCCATTTTCACCCAGGACTGCTCTAAGGAGCTCCCCATTGCATTGGCCGAGCCTTGAGACCCGCATCACAGCTGAGGTTCTCCCTGCTCAATCTTGCTTCCACCCCTTTATTTTCTCAGGGCTGGATCTGCATCCCATCTGAAGGCTTTTCCTGATCTGTTATTCTCTTGTCTCATTTTTAATTTTACAGGCCTTACGCCCCAATAAATTGCTTGGCCTCCTAAATCCATCTCAGCACCTGGAAGGCCCAGCAGACACATATTCTCTGTCTTTATAATACGTTTCCTATTTCTTCTTATTATTTTATTTATTTATTTATTTTTGAGACAAAGTCTCACTCTGTTGCCTGGGCTAGAGTGCCGTGGCATCAGCCTAGCTCACAGCAACCTCAAACTCCTGGGCTCAAGCTATCCTCCTGCCTCAGCCTCCCGAGTAGCTGGGACTACAGGCATGTGCCACCATGCCTGGCTAATTTATATATATATATATAAATCTATCTATATATATATATAAATTAGCCATATATAATATAGCTGTCCAAGTAATTTCTTTATATATTTAGCTGTCCAAGTAATTTATTTCTGGTTTTAGTAGAAATGAGGTCTTGCTCTTGCTCAGGCTGGTCTCAAACTCCTGAGCTCAAAGGACCCACCCGCCTCAGCCTCCCAGAGTGCTAGGATTACAGGCGTGAGTGACCGTGCCCGGCCATAATACGTTTCCTATTTCTGTGTAAGACAGCTCAGATTACTCCTATTGATTGCACTAGGAGGAGGTTTAACTTGAAGCTATAGTATCTTCCCTTGCCTTCGTTATATTTCTGGGATCCTCTAACATTCATTTGCCCTTCGCTCACCTTAAATCTGAGATGACCTACACCAAATTGCAATTGGTAACTGATTGTCTTATATGTGCTATTCATCATCTCTGCCTACTTCTCTTACTCCTACAGAGCTCTAAGCTCTGAAATAAATCTAGATATATCTGATGCTTTTTCCAAATTTCTACTGTGACCTGGTGCAGTAGTGTGTGTGTGTGTGTGTGTGTGTGTGTGTGTGTGTGTGTGTCTACCCTGGACAGATAAGATTAAGAAGTGAAAGTAAGGTCATATTAAGGAAAACTTCAAAAGAATTTTCATCCTTGCTGTACCAGAAAATAGTCTGCACTGAAATTTTCAAATGGGACATTCTGGATTTATTTAGAAAAACTGGGTAATATTCTCCTTTGGAGGGAGGATTGCAAAGATTTGTTGTATATATACATAAACCTTTTAGACTAAATATTTACACCAGCCACCTAACAGTAGTGTACTTTAGGGTGTCCAGAATCCATCCAAACATACCACATTATCAGTGCAAGATGTTCTGGTTTTAGCTATTAGAGGCAGACTGCCCACATTTTAGGTCATGCAGACCCAAGCTTAGTCTAGAATCTAGTTATGTACATTCCATCCTTGGTTTTATCTATGTAAATAGAATTCAGAGCATTAGGGGCATTTCCAGAACAATGTCAATAGGCCACATGGAGCCTCCACTCCGGAATCATTTGATCAAGAGATACGTTGTTCTAAGCATTAGGGCATTTTCTTGGGCACTGGGCATGGAGATGCTAACAAATAGACATATGCCCTTTCCTCAAGGGATGGGCAGTTTATTGAGCTAGTTTTAAAAGTAGATGTGTGGTCTCTTTTGGTTAATAAAAGTGTTAAGAATTAGACTTAATAATAGCTTCTGTTACTTATCTGTGAAACATACTTAGGAAATAAATTAACTTTTCTGAGCCTCTTTCTTCATCTTTCAAATGAGGATGAAAATATGTATTTTCCAAGATTGTTACGAATACAAAATGAGACAGTGCTGCATAAGGTGTGTGATAAAATATCTGGAATATGCAGGATGTACTTTTCCTTAAAATATCATCTTAGCTTCCAACTCCTCACCATCCAGTTATTATATATATATATATATATATATATATACACACACACATACACCATACACACTAACATTTTTCTCTCAAAATTTAGAATTCTCTCAAAAAATAATATTCTAACTAAGAATATACTTTCTGAAATCAAAGGGTAAACATTTAAACTGCAATATGTACCAACTAAGCACACTCTTTTTCTAATTTTGGCTATTTGCTATGGCTGAGAAGGTCTAAAAAAGAATCAGATCCAACATCCAGCATTCAAACAGAATGATGCTTCTTTTGATCCCAGAAGACTGTGATCTTTGCTAATGTCCCAAACTAAATGAGCTCTCCGTGGTCATCTGCCTTTAACTGTGCCAGAAATCTTAGTGGCTGGTAATATATATCTCTTATAAACATAATAGCACAGGTTTCTGGACAATTGGATTTGCCACTTGCCTCTTCTGAGAACCTGTACAAGTTGCTCTCCTGCCTCAGCTTCACTCTCCTTCTCTGTAAGATGTGGGTGACTGTGGGTAACCACACCTCTCCTGCAGGGCTGGTAAGAGGATCCAGCTAGCAGAGAATGGGAATAACCTCAGGACAAAGACTGCCTCTGTCCACCTCACAGCTTTATTTTCTTCATGGGTTTATTATTATTCATGGTTTGTCATCTATTATATAGCTCAATGTCTGAAGCCCCGTCCACGTGAGTCAACAAAATACAGTTACATTTCCATTAAATATCCAAATCAGAGGGGCTTAAAGTCCTACTCACTCAAGTAGCAGGAACTTAGCTTTTCATTTCCCCAAGTTTCTACAATTTCTTCACCTGCCATTGCTCGAGGGTCAGTTAGGGGGTTATTACTGAAAGCTGTTAGTAGAAGAGGAATTGAGTCGTGCCCATAACGTTCATATTTGCAACCACTAACCACACAGATAGTCTCTTCTTCTGCTTTTGTTGCACCAGGGCCACTGTCTCGCAGCTGGTAGTGACAACCTGCTGAGGTTCTAAGATTCATGGCAATGTGCATCTGCCAGAGGGGTGAACACTGGTACCCCAAGCATCTTCCTTTCTGCTCCTCCTTCCCTCATTCCCAGGCCATTGCATGCCTTTGAGTTAGGAGAAAAACAGTTATTTTCTTAGGGTTTTGCTTAGCCATTCTGCTTGGGTCCTTGGATACATCCTCAATAGGACAATATTTTAGTTTTACACAATCTAGCCATTTTCCCCCAAGACTCATATTCACAGTGCCTGGGTTCTGAGGTGGACAGCTTTTACTGCACAGCTCCACAATGGGGAGACAGCCAGCCTTCACAGGTGACCTCAGCCTCATCGTCTGCCCTTGGCCCCTTCTCATGGGGACTCCTCTTCAGGCTGCCTTTCTACGGCATGGGTCGGGGTCACTTAAGGCTATCAGAGTTTTCATAAATTTGTACTTTAAAAGGAAGGGGACACATCAAAAGGAAGTGGACGGCGTTCTGATTGTGCCCTCCGTGCCCTTCTACCCTATGTGAATCTGTGGAATGCATGAGATACACAGTTTGCTTTCTTGCCTTGTATTCTTTGGGAGAAGGTCTGAGCCCCAAATTCCAGTGGATATATTGGATATTGGGTAAGGACAGTTCTCTTTGAAACCAACCCTGGAGTCACCAAATATCCCTTGATCCAAGTGTCTCCCAACTTTTTAAGATTGTAGTATTTGAGAAGAGATTGCAGGGTAAATAAGACACTAGGCAGAAATAGGTTGGAAAGTGTTATGAATTGAAGGAAGGTATAGGAATTAAAATTCACACTGGAAAGCAGCAGATATTTCATTGTGTGCAGAATGTAAGGTAAGCAGTAGGGTCATTAGCAGATGAGGCTGAAAAAATGTATGAAACTCTATAGAACATTGTCTTCCTGACAATGAATGGTATATTAGGGAAATGGGAGTTTGCCCTGTGGCCAGTGGGGCCACTATTACAGATTACTTAGCAATAAATAATAATACAGATTGCACAGTGATAGTGCTGGGTAATCACATCAGACCAGGTGTTCCTAGTGTAAGGAGTTGGAGTCAAGGCCTGTCCTACTTCCAGTCCTGTACACGTGCAGACCACAAGAGCATCTTATACACCATGGGCTGAGATTGCTGTGTGTTCTCTTTCTAACAGATCCTTTCCTCAACTTTCTTCACCTTCTAAATTTGGATGGAAATGCCATGTTAACTTGTTTGCAAAAAATTAAAAAAATATTCCCTCGCTAAATTGCGTTTGTATTGATTAACCATTGGTAAAAAATTATAGTTCTAAATAGTATTAAAAGTAGAAGTGAGCATGCAAGGAAATAGTCTTTAAATTCTCACTTAGATGATGGCAGGTGCTCTACCTTTACAGCTCTTATTGAAGTTTCTGTTTATGGATATACTCCCTTGACAAGGCTTTGCACTTCTTGAAGGTAGGACTTATGCTTTGCATTATTGTATTCCCAGCCATTACTATTGTGCTGAACTCATAAAGGTACAATAACTGCTTATTTAATTTAAAAAAATGAATAAACAAATCCACTACTATAGTCTCCTCATTTACGAGCAACTGAGCATGAGATTATTCAGAATCTACTGTCAATTTGGTTACTCTGCAGCTACCGCTCCCAGAATCCCCTTCCCTGTGTGGCTCAGGGTCAGAGGGACCTGAGGATGAATGCATGCACATGTTAGAAGGTTAAAGTGAAGTGCATCCATCACCTCCTGAGAGTTACCCATGGCTAAGGAGATGAGAGCCTGGTGAGAGGCTGCCAGAAGTCTCTAGTTTGTCCGTGGCCTTCCCTGTGCTGTGTCCGGCCCTCTTTTCTGGTCACCAGTCTTGATAGACACTGTGATCCCCTGCCGACCACCAAGATGCCTTACTGCAAATTTGACAAAGAGCTAAGGAGCTTTCAAAGACTTCTACACCAGCCTTCTCCACACACACAATTCAGCAGCCGATTGTGCCAGTTCTAAGATTTCCTTGCAAGCTCTGACTCTCTCACTCATTGTAGGGCTGGTTAGGGTAGGCTAGTTTTCTAAGGTCTAATTCTTACAAACTTCTGATTCAATAATACTCACAGATTCTGTTTCTCTGACCGAACCCTAACTGCTCTGTATGCATACCATATTTTATTTATGATATAGCTTGTATATTTGTATACATTTTATTATTCCTAAAGTCGTATTGTTTCCATGGCTTCATGTACCCTGGACCTACAAACCCACTGGGGGAAGGAATCATTGCTGCAGGCATAAGGTAGTAACTGTTTGCTTATGTTTTCACTAGGCTTCTCTTGTTCTCATTGGCCCTGGAGTGTTAGTTTGGATCATTTCACAAGCAAAAGAGCAGATCCTGAAAGACAACAATCTTACTCAGATCAGGAAAACCACAGCTGAGTGTTTCTTGTAAGCTCCAAGGCATGTGTTCATTGTGGTCAACCAGGCAATCATGTTCTCATATCCTTGTTCACAGAGGAACAACCAGGAAGAGAGGGAGAGTGGGGCTGTGGCAAGTGCTGAAGAGCTAGTCTCTCACTCAGAATTAGGCTATGAAAACACACAAATATGTACAGGAACACACATGTGTGCACACACACACAGAGGCACATACCAGGGTTCAGTCAGGGGAGCAAAATTTGAATGACTATGATGGA
>VSMD01028943.1:0-11482 GCA_008750895.1 Mirza zaza
GGGGGGCGGGGGTGGTGGTGGCGACAGCCACAACAAGCTTGTGGGTTGCCTCTAGAGCTGACCTTTGATATATCAAGCAACAAATTCCGCAACATTCCCTCCTATAAACAACAAACTTACCTTCATGAGTTCTTAAAAGTGAGGTTTATAAGCCTTTCTGTGATACTCATGCACACCGGTGAAAGAGACAGAGGTGAGAGAAAGCAGCGGCCCTGCCCCTGTCCTTCATTTCTTCTTCCCTAGAAGTGACCACTTCCAGCTGAGTTTTTTGGGCACTAACATCCCTACTTCTAAGTCTCATGCTTGTATTGCTACTTGTTGATTCGTCCATTTCGTCTCCTTTCTGCGGACTTCCGACAGGAAGGAGGAGGCTTTAGCTCTTCCACGTGGCAAGCCCCCCTGCTTCTCAACATACCTGCCACGTTCTCTGTCCCTTCCTATAAGTTACGTATGTTTTAGAATGTAGATGCTATCCGTGGCTAAGCCAAAGGTGCGTTATAATTACTTTTCCTTTTCTGAGCACTGTGATGTAAGGCCTAAAATTAAGGCCCACTGCTATGTGCTGCCTGGACAGTCAGTGAAACCAGCGAGGCCTCAAATGGCTTAACTCTAAGTCCCCTTAGCCAAATAACTCTCCTCACCCTTCACGTGCAGGTCTTCTTGGCCAGGCCCCTTCCTGGAGCCTCTGGCCTCTGGTCTGGCTTGGTTGATCACCATGCCGCTCAGCAGCTGTCAGCTTTTTGAGATTCTTCCTGTCTGAAAATGTTGTTAGTCTCCTATTTACTTGCTGGTTTGGCCAGGTTTAGAACTATTGGTTGGAAATTATTTTTCCTCATAATTTGGAAGCCATTTGCCATGTCTTTTAGTTTCCAAAGTTCAAAACCATTCACATCCTTAATCCTTCATGTGTGACTTGCTTTTCCTCTGCTCTGTGGAAAAAAAATACTCCCCCACACCCCTTTTAATAAAATTACCGATGAAATAAACTGGTGTGGTTCTACTTTTCACTCATTGAACTTGACACTTGCTGGCTCTTTCTAATCTGCAAACTCATATCATTCCAGCTCTGGGAGATTTTCTTGACCTAGTCATTTGATGATTTTCTCCATTCCAGTTTCTTTTCCTGTTTCCTTTTTCTGGAACTCATTTTATATAGATATTGGCTCTCTCGAATAGTTCTCTAATTTTTTTTTTTTTATCATTTTTTCCTTTTCTTTCCTATTTTCTCTGTTTCTAATCTTCAGCTTTCTAGATGTCTTCACTTTATCTTCCAATCCGTCCACTGAGTTTTTATTTTCTACTGTTCTATTTTTAACTTCAAGATTGTTTGCCAGAGTTGTTTTTGGGGGATCTCTATGCTTGTGAGTGGGATTTCACTGACGGCGGCTTCACCGTAGGATGAGCTGGCCGTCATTTTGTTGCAGAATCCCCGAAGTCAGTGTCTTTGGTCTTGTCTCGTAGGTGGGCCTGGCTCCCCGAGGAAGGCTCTTCCACGCTCTGGCTTGGAGGACGCACCCCACTGGTGGCGTCTGCCAGCCGGCTCCTGCCATCCCGGTCTCCTGCAGGTGGGGAGATGTCATTGGACTGCTCTGTCCCCTTCCTCAACACCAGCTTTCTCCAGTCCAAGTCAGATGCCGCTCACTCATCTAGCTTCCAGTTTCCAAAACTGCACTGCTGGTGTTTCCATTCCTTTTGGAGTTTTATACTTTTTATGTACTAATAACTTTACTGTTATCTAGATAAGATTTGGGAAGTAGAGGCCAATGAATCTGTTTAATTTTTGTCTCTTTATCTCTATTTCTACCATTCTTTCCTCGTTTCCTCTTGTTTTAGCTAAGTTATTTTCTAGTCCAAGGCTGTTACTTCACCTGATACTCGAGTTCAGTGCCCTCATTCTCTGCACTTCTCTGTCTTGTCCTTTTGAATCTACGCTGCTCTTTCAGCTAGAGACACATTGGGGCAATTCCATCTTTAGACCTTCCTTTGAACTCATGTCTTCCCATCTTCCTGTCCACACTTCTACTCCCCTTTGCAGTCAAGCTTCTTGAAAGCATCCCCTATACTTACTTCTCTACTTCCTAGAGCCCATCTACCCCTCTACCCGTGGAAAGGGATTGCTGGTGACCCAGTGACCTGAGTGACCTCCAGGTCGCCACAGCAACAGACACTTTCCTCTCCTAAGTTAACTGCTTTAGGTCCTCTTGACTGCACTGACATTTCTTTCTTTCCATATTAGTTTTTATTTTATTATCAAATAAAGTTTATCCACAATAAAAGTAATAATACATATTCATTACATAAATTTGGAAAAGGGAGAAAAAAATAAGAAGAAAAAAGGAAATCCCATTCATAAATCTACCAGAGATAACTCCTGTTAAGTTTAGGATGTATTCCCTCCCCAACTTTTTGCTGAGAATATATTATTTGTATAACCGAATAATTTCGTAGATATATTCATATGAAGTAGTATATTCTGATTTTATGAAAGGCTCCACATCTCTCTATCCAATGGTCTTGAGGACCTCTCCATTTGTATGTCTATTGAAGACTCAATATTTTCAAAGCAATTTCCCAGAAAATTGGTTCCTTTTAAATTGTCTATATACACAATGAATAGTATCACTACTCAAGGAAATGACAAAACCAAAAACCTGGGTGACATCCTTACCTTTTCCTCTCCCTCACTTCTGGCACTTAAATCCGTCACAGAGTCCTTTGAATTCTACCTCCTGAACAGTTCTCATTTAGCAATCACCTCTTCTATCCTAGATTATAACTCTAGGTTAAGATTTCACATTTTCTGCCTGAAATATGGCATTAAGCACCTAATTAAAATTCCTTGTTTCTAACCTTACCTCCCTTCTAAACTGTTACTCAGAATGCTGTCAGAAAAACGGGTGTTATTTCCCAATTGTTGTCTTTTCCCAGCCATGTCATTTCCTTATTTAAAAACCCTTCAACACCTTTCCATAGTTTGCTGAATAAAGTTCAAATTCTTTAGCCCAGGACTCAAGGATTTTATGCACCTTTCAGAGATGTCCTGCCTCTCTTCCTAGCCTGATTGGTTCCCTTACCCCACATCTCTTTGCTATGGAAATGGTGGGTCATGCTGTTTCTTTCTTTCAAGACTTTCTTTATTCTCTTCTCTCTTCCCCTTCTTATCTAGCTAACTTCTAGGCATTCTTCAAAAGTTTTATGAGCACCCTTTATTCAAAGAGGCCCTCCTTGATCTCCTAGTCTAATCGAGAAGCAAGCCTCTGCTAGGTGCTTCCATATTACTATCTGAAGACAGCTATCCTACCATGGAAATGATGATTTACTTTGCTGTTTCTTCTACTAACATATGTATACATCTTCAGAGTTGAAACCGTGTATTATTTGACTTTGTATTCCCGATACCTAATCCAGTACTTGGCACAAGACAGACTCTCAATGTTCATTGAAGAAATAGTTTTATATGGGTGTTGTATCTCCAAGGACGGTCTTTTTTTACTTTACAATTCCTTTATGAGTATGTGAAGAGAGATTGTTGCATGGATGTGAAGGAAGAGGGGAAGAAAATATAGAAATTTATATAGATCATCACAAAGGATTTACCGTTACGGGTTTCTCATAGCTGTTTTTAGGGTGCGCCTGAAACTGAACCGAAGTGTAAAAGTAGGAAGAGATGGGTAGTTGCTTCATTTAAAAGTCTAGTGTAATGTACTGTATGTCTTCAAAGGGAAGTTGTTTCAGAGTAGTATACTTTCAAATACTTAAATAACATGGTATGACAATAACAGAAAACCTACTATCATTTAAAATTATATACTTTAAAAATATTGAGTACTAAAAATCACATACAATTTGCATTCCTAATAGTTGAACTGTCATTAATTTTCCATGTAAAAGTTTTCCTTCTCAAGGCTCTTTCATAATAGGGTGATGCTCATCCTTCACCTTCCTTGTGTGTTTCTTAGTTCTTCAATAATAAAGCATTTCACATCGAGGCCTATAATTTCCTCAATGGCATGACTTCAAGAGGAAGGTTACTTGGCCTTAGAAACGAGTCATCAGATATACTATTATAGCATCTTAGCAATTTGATGGTTCCTACCCATGAAACCCTAATTCTTTTTCAAGTAGTACCTACCATATAATGTTAGAGACAAAAGGGATCACAGGTATCATGTAATCTATAGATTTCCTGCCAGAAAGTGGTGGGGATGAAGATGGGAGTGGTTTGTATCAAAAGCATATCAAAAGGGGTCCCGATGGGTGGCAGGAAGGCATCTGCCAGGAGGGTCATTGGGATGGTCAAGCCACACCCCCCAGCATAGGGTTTCTGCCAGGAGAGACAGCCCTAAACCCAATGTATCAGAAGCTTTGAGACCAGCAGGGCTACATCTCACTCTTCTGCAATTTCACAGTGTTCCACGGGAAGTAAGTCACTAGATTTGCTGATGAAGCAGGGTCCACCAGACACTGCAGAAATAATAAAAACATTACCTCGGAAATACAGAAGGAAACTTGTGTCACAAGAAAAAATTGAATTTTTCCAGTGCAGAGATCCAGAATAATCACTGTGCTGCTGTTTGTTATTAGACAAAAAAATTTTTACATTAAAGGATTTCCAAAATGACAAATGAGAAATTGTATATTAAACGACTTTAGTAAATAATTCTGTAAAAAAAAAATGCAGAAAAGAAAAAAAAAAAAACATATCAGGAACTTTTTCAAAACATCTATCCCTGCCTTCCTGGTTTCCTCCCTCCTGAGCCCTGAAACTCTTGTACATTTGGTGGCAGGCGTGAGTGTCAGCCGTACACGATCACACCCAAACGAAATGACTTCCGGGTGATCGCGATATCCCCTGGCCCTGCCTTTCTCTTTGAGTTGAGAACTACTGAGTGTTGGTTTCATTTTCAAGGACACTGTAGCTGAGAAAGTTGAAGTTCCAGTGACTTGTCCTGGGTCATGCCGCTAGTTAACAGCAAAACCAACACTAGCACCTCCGTCTCCTGCTGTTGGCCAAGCGATTCTTCTCGTCCACACACTGCTTTCCTGGTCTCCTCTGAAAAACCGCCTCTTCAGCTCTGAACAATCTAGAGAAATCTTGAGCCGGACTCTTCAGTCCAAGCGGCTCTAAAGACACCCACAGCGCCACTCTCCAGGGGGTTGTCCTGCTTCTCTTCCTCTCACTGTTCTAACACGCTCCTAGGACTGTACCTGGCTATGGAAAGACACTCCTGAGAGTCATGTCTCAAAGTAGGACTTCGCCCCGTGAGTGTGAGAGCGAGGGCCAAAGAAGGAACTGGAGTGACTATTATTTTTCATCAGACCTTTGACTCTAGAGAGGCCTTAAAACAAAAGACAAATCCATCCTCAAGGGGGTATGCACACAGCTGCATTTGCCCACATGCAGTTTGAGAATTAGCTCAGTGGGCCTCCCTGCCAACGAAGCCACCTCTGGGCCTACAAATCACTGCTTCCCAGTGATGAAGAATATAAACTATAATTCTGAGACCAAACATCGCCAAACGGGGTTCCTGCATTGCTTCTCCGGAAGGCACAGATACTGTTTTGGGAAAGAAGGGACTACTTTGCACTTTGAACATAATTTTGCCATACAAAATCTCCTTCCCAAAGGAGGCACTTGGAGGTCATATTTTCTTTCTGGCAGGGAGCAGGCCTAGAACTTTCCAAGTGAACCAACTGTCCCCTGCCCCCTCTTTTTCAAATATTGTCACAGGTAAGTAAAAAATGGTCTCACAAAGGAGCCGGCTACAAAAGGAAAGCCAAACCAAACACCTCACCCAAATATTTCAGGAGCCAACACAGGGAACGGTAAATAGGATCAGGGAGTACTCAGCCCTCTTCTCTACACAGAGAGGTACTGGGAAAAGCACAGCCTTGTCAAGGGAGAAAGCAGAGGGCAGTGGACCTGGGAAAGCCAAGTGGTCAGATGATATGCAGCCTGGGATGAAAGATATTTTGGGACTGGCTCAGTCCAGTGCTGCAAACACAAGAGGACTGTATAGTACCCGGGGGTGGGGGGTGGGGGGTGGGGGGAGCTGCCTGGGCCGGCTGGAAGTGGCAGCTGCATTTTATGCCCTAACTGGGGAGGCCGAGTTGAAACCTCACATCTAACACTTGCCCTCGCTTCCAGCCCATGTGGGCTAAGCCATGCACACGCAGTATAAAATGTCTTCTCTTTGTACTAAAAGTTAACAAAGCAGTAAGTGATTGCCTAGAAGGGTAAGTTCTAGAGTTTGCTCTAGCAGGCTAGAAAAACAACAGATGGCCGAGGGTTTGCTTATGCTGCTTGCAAACCACATGATGTGAGGCAGCGAAGCTGTCATTTGGTTTTCAGGAGTTTTGTTCTGAACAGCTGGCATTCGATTCCAGGGGTTTCTAGCTGTGTGATGCGCTGGGAAGCGAGTTCCGCCGGGCTCCCCCTCACTGCGGTAGCGCGACGAGGGACAGCTCATCAGTCCTGGAGACCGAGCACGTGTGAAATGCTGAGGCAGGAGGGACGCCGAGGCCACACGGGTGGGCTCACCTGCTGCCCTTCCTCCCACTGTTGGGGTTACCCACGTCCCATCACTTCCCCTCCTGTTGACTCTCATTTTCCTCCTTCATGATCACTATGTCAGATACCCTTTCCCAAACTTGCTGGCCGAAAAGAAAAATGACCTGCAGTGTGGCGTTTTTTTTTTTTTTTTTTTTCTCTCCAGTTTAACTTGACATCCAGGCCATCCGAGTTTTCTAGAGAGCAGATCTTTTCTGTGCTCAAAAGCCCTCCATCACTCCCCTTTATTTGCATAATAAAATCCAAATCTGGTCCAGCCTTCAATTCCTGCATCTCAACCATCCCTTGACGCCCTGGTGTCTCCAAACTCTGTATCCATATGCTCCTTGCCTGGGCCTTTGCTTCTGTTTCTCACTCACAAGAGCCACTTTCCTCTGCACTGTCAGCCGTCTCTGCCTCTCCCTTTGCACCAGGAGCTGCTTGAACAGGGTGGGGGGACGCTGGGGTGAGGATACCATGAGAGAATAATGAGAGAGTGACAGGATTGAGAGTAGGAGTCAGGAAGATGACAGTGACTCAGAGATCTCTCACATGCCACTGCTTTGAGATTGCAATTCATCTTATACATAAAATCTAATCTTTGTAAGGCTTATACGTGTTCACCAAAACTAAAGTGACATCTGCAATCCAATGTTCTATACCATGTGTATATATGCAACACTCAACTATAAGTAAGGTATAGCCATGACTTATCACAGGATATTATTTGAAATAGACATATAAAAAATTAAATCTGTTAAATAATACCCAGAAAATACTCCAAAGGGTTCTATGTTATCATTCGCTTATAATATCTGGAGAAAGAGTAGAATAACATAAAATCTGAACAAATTTGCCCCAATGGGTTTTTTAGCTTCCAGATATGCAGAATGCCTTGTCTTCTGCTTCAATTCTTTATTTAAAAGGAAGGAGAGATTTTATTCACCACTTCTCAATATTTATTTATGCAAATGAGACACAAGTCACAAGGATATAGAGATGAACCCTGATTTATGACAACATCAAGAAAAGAGCTAAAAATAAGTGTGTCTCAGGATGATTCAAAGTGCAATAAGGGGATTTCCAGTGATTTGGTAACAAATGTAGCAGCCCAACTCCATTTATTTTTCCAGCAAATATTCCCAAGGAGCATGAAAAATAACAGCTGCATAATCTGAACAGTTAATTTTTTCATGTTAGTTGATTCAACCTTTTGTGTCAAAAAAAAAAAAGTGAAAGAGAAAGAAAAAAGAAAAAGCAAGAGAATGTAAGTAATAAATCAAGTTTGTATGTTAACAACTTTGGAAACAAAACTTTCAATAGTCTATTAGTAGCCAAATATTAATATTCTAGTCATTAAGGCTACTTGCACAGAAATTACACAATAAACAAGATGAAGCTATGTTCTTGGTGAAAGATCTATATAAAAATTAGAATCGTAGCACCCAGGAGTTGAAAAGAACATGAGATATCACTGAATTCAGCCTCCTACAATGAAAAAGAATTATCTCCAATACAGTGATCTCTGAGTAGACTCTTGCCTGTTGAATACTTATGGCAATGTGAGTCTCACTACCTCTGTTTTGGTTTCCCAGGGCTGCTGTAACAAATTGCCAAAAATTTAGTGGCTAAAAAAAAAAATAAAAAATAAACAGTGATTTTTTTTTTTTAATCTCAGTCCTGGAGGCCAGAAGCTCAAAGGTGCTCAGCGGGGCTGCACTCCCCGAGGAAGTTCTCCTTGTTTCTAGTGGTGGGGGCTGCTGGCTTCCTTGGCTTGCGGCCACTTTGCTCCAACCTCTGCCTTCACATTGTTCCTCTGTGTGTCTCGTAAAAGGACACTTGCCTGGATTTAGGGACTACCCAGATAATATACAATGAGCTCCTCATCTCAACATTTTTAACTTAACAACATATACACAGACCCTTTTCCCAAATAAAGTAACATTCTCAGCTCTAGGAATTCATACCTAGACACATCTTTTTTTTTTTTTTTTTTTTTTTTGAGACAGAGTCTCACTCTGTTGCCCAGGCTAGAGTGAGAGCCTAGCTCACAACAGCCTCAAACTCCTGGGCTCAAGTAATCCTACTGCCTCAGCCTCCTGAGTAGCTGGGACTACAGGCAGGGGTCACCATGCCTGGCTAATTTTTTCTACGTATTTTGAGTTGGCCAATTAATTTCTTTCTATTTTTAGTAGAGACAGGGTCTCACTCTTGCTCAGGCTGGTTTCGAACTCCTAACCTTGAGCAATCCCCCCGGCCTCGGCCTCCCAGAGTGCTAGGATTACAGGCGTGAGCCACTGCGCCCGGCCAGGACACATCTTTTGAAGGGGCACCATTTAGCCCACTACCACCTCCAAAGATACTTTCATTTTGGATGGATCTTATTAGAAAGACTTGTGTTGTTTTGAGCAGTATCTATGTATCCTTACAATTTTGGAGTAAATCCAGGGTAGGGCTCTGTCTCCTGGACTGAAATGGGTAGGTTCCTTTCTTCCCAGACCATGGTCGCCAGGGCTCAGGTACACGGCATGAGCAGAGCCAATCAGATGCCCTTGCTGGGCCTGGGACCTTGGAAAGGGGACAGCAAAGTCAAAGTGGGCTATTATTTGTGGCTGCTGTGGCTTGTTCCCAGCATGATCCTACTGAGAGAGTCCATGACAACAGTGCCCTTGGCAGTATTATGAGCCAGCCATGCCGGTGATAGGATTTTGTGCAAGTCTTGCCTCTTTGTTTTCCTGTCTGGGCTTAGTTGTCTAGTCTTCCGATAAATGCTGTGAGGTATCGTTTTCAATGAATCTTTTTTTCCATGTACATTACCAGAGGTTTTTTGTGGTGTTTGCAGCCAAGAACCTTGGCGAATGTACTCATATGAAGCTCAAATCTGTTTCTGGGTTGTGGCCACCTGAACATCTGAATTTTCCTCTGTAGCTGTATACAATAAACCCACATTCTTTTGCATGTAAAAAATTCTTAAAGGAGTTCCTATAATCTAGGGAGACTGAGTGGATCCTAAAGATTGTGTTCTCTGACATGACATTTTATAGATGTCTAGATCAGAGTGGTCAAACTGGTCCTTGTGGAAGTGGGTCAAAGCCAGCGCCTGGGACCCCTGAGTCCTGGTGCAGCACCTTCACTGTGCTACCATCCCAAAATGTTTACCTTACCTTCCCCCCTTCTTCCTCACACCTGTCTCCCAAGCCAGACATCTCCAGATTGGTTGTCCCTGATATGATTCCCAGACCAATTTAGTAGTGATGTTATGTTATTTTATTATTGTGAATAATTTTCTGTAGAAACTATCAGTTCTTTTAAATCATGGAGCTACCCTCTGAGAACTTCTGTAAGGAAAACTCTTTCCTAGAAATATCCTGAGGCTCATTCCCACAGGCCCATGCTCTGGGCCTGTCCAGATCTTCGGTCTCCATCCACGACCCCCGGTCTCACACGCACCTGCTGTCTCCACCTTCAGGTCTCCTGCAGTTCGAGTCCCTCCTCCACGACACCCTTTTCTCTCCTTTGGTTCTATGTGCTATGTTCCATGTTAATCACCACTTCTCAAATATTGATCTTTCCTTCAGGCAATTACAATCATCATTTTTTGCATTTTGGCCATATGCATTTGATTACAGTCAACGTACACCTTTATAGTACGTTAATTTTTTTTTTCCCAAAGCTGATTTATTTGCAAACCTTGCCTTCCCAACAAAATTGCAAACTCCCAGAGGGTAGGCATGTGGTCTTATTTCTTTAGTATAATGGTTCAGAGGTGTTTAATGGGCACAATAGACATTTTAATTTTTCCTATTTTTAAGCAACCTGATAGTACATGACTTATAAATATTTACGATATTGCTGAAGTAGGACTTTTCTAATTATAAAAGTTATACAAGCTCATGAAAAATTAGAGTTCCCTAACTACCCCATGTTCCAGTTCCACTTGCCCTTAATTTTACCAAAAATGAAGGGTTTCATGTGTATCGTTTTGAGAAAGTTTCTTTTCAAACACATGCATATTGTTTCTTTAAATAAATATAAAATATTATTCTCATTCAAAATCCTTTATAGTATTGCCAAATTGCCCTTTGACTTGTTTGTAGGAGTTAAGAATTTGAATTTCCCAGGTGTGTGAGTTTGGTGAGCAGGAATGAGGCACTTAACCAGAGAGAAGAACCTGCCAGCCGCCACATCTCTGGGATGCTTGTGGTTCTCATACCTTCTCATTGACACAACATGTAAATTTATTTAACCCTTTCAGTAAAATTTCTCAGAAAGGAAGTCAATGGCTGGTGCTGATAATAGCAATGGAGAAAAAAAAATAAAGATGTTTAAAATAACAATGGTTCCATGGATCATTGATAAACTATTGACCTTTCAATTGAATGTGTGTGTGTTTGTATACATATGTATGAAATTATATGTATATAATTATATATATGTGAAATTATATATATAAATATATAATATTTATATAAAATGTGTTCTTCCTATGACTCAGTTGTGGGGGGTGAAGATATAAAAATGTACAACTATATAGTGAAACTTCTAATAGCCATTCTAAATCCATCTATTATTAAAAATTTGCTTATTACTTGCATATTATTCATTGTTCAAAGCCAAACAATATTGAAATAGTAACAAATAAATGTAAAGTCCTCTAATATCCCAGCCTTCTGAGAAAATAAATCGTACATTTTTGGTGCTTCTAGATTTTGTGACATGCTGTTAACATCGTATGGATACTTACCTATGTTTTAATCTAGAACTTTTATGATTTTACTTTTTTTAGGTTTAAAATTTTGATGAACCTGAAAATCATTTGTATGCTTCAGAATAAGAAAAGAAAAATTATTGTTTAATTTTTTCCAATGGGTAATCAAATATACTATTTGCTAAATAATCCATTTTTCTTCTTATTATTTTACAATGTCACCA
>VSMD01028949.1:0-11281 GCA_008750895.1 Mirza zaza
TATAGTAGAGATGGGGTCTCGCTCTTGCTCAGGCTGGTCTCGAACTCCTGAGCTCAAATGATCCGCCCACCTCGGCCTCCCAGAGAGCTAGGATTACAGGCTTGAGCCACTGCGCCCGGCCTAGAGGGAGATATTTTTTAACTCTATAACTTTTTATATATTTTTTGGTTTGGGTTTTTAACTAAATAAAGACATTATAACTTTTTATAATAAAAGATTCAGTATCTTAATAAATAAACACAGATTTTCGGGGTTCTGGTCCCTCTGGAACTTTTGGCACATATTCTCAACAAGGCAATTTAAGAGTTGGAAAAGCTTTTTTGTAAGTCATAATAAGACATCAATTACTCAACTCAGTTGTATGCTAGAGCCCCAAAGCAGCGACACTCCTTATGAAGCTGTGAAAACTATTTAACACCCTTCTAACAGGATTCTACCACCACTCACAATACACACAGACACATCAACAGAGACTCCATTCAGAATCAGAAGCTAACATGCTCTGAACAGATTCCTGCCTGAATTTAAATATATGGCTATACACCCCTGATTCCAATCTACAAACTCTACAGATGATAGATTTAGATAGTACCGTGATGACCTGTTTTAATTTCCATCCAAGGAGATAGTTGTTTAATAAGGGAAAATGCCATTTCCCCAGAGGGGCACAACATTTGAAGCTACAAGATGAGCTTTCTCATCTACCCCAAATCAGTTTTGCAAGATTATGATACTTGTAATAATGGAAGCAAAATTGTTGCTATCACCTTATGACTAGGCTTGATAAAAGCTTTATTAAAGTTTGATAAGTGAATTATATTTCAGAGGTAGACTGGGGGCGGGGAAGGTATTTACAGTCTGTGTGTCATTTCACACTAAGATTGACCAAAAAAAACATTAATTTGACCATGATTTGGGGGAAACAATAACTCACTGTACTGTCAAGCTTAAATATTTCAAAATTTCAAAATTTTCAGAAATCCTTTCATTATATTTGGGAGAACACAGTAAGTGGTTTTAAGAGCAACAGTGTGGGAAATTTAGATCAAACAATTGCATTTTATTTCAAGCCTCCAAAAATTATCTGTCACATCTTTAAGCACAAATTCTATATATTACAGGGTATCTGTGTTCTGTCAAGAAAATGTTATTTTCCAGAGCCCATTACCCTATAAACTCTTATGAGAACTGTAGAAGCATTGGGGATTGGGGCTTCTCTTTATTGAGTCCCCACTATGTTCTAGGTTCTATGTTAGGGAACTTTACATATATTATCTCTACATTTCATAATGACTCCATGAACTAAGTATTATTTTTCCTTGTTTACAGATGATGTTCTAACATCCAGTCACACACATGAGGATTCAAACCCGGGGTTGGCTGACTGTGAAGCCCATGCCCTCTGCCCTCTGTGAATTGCCTCACAAAATAGACAAGGGGAAAGAGCCCCCCACAGTGCCTGAAACAAAGCATAAGGCCACCTAATCTTAATTTCCTTATTACTTGTGTTTTATTCTCTAGGCACGGAGTTATGCATCTGTCCTGAAATTGTCCAAATAATTGTATCTCCATCCACTCCAAGATTGGATTTGTGGTGGGTCTAGGGAAGCCAGGCAGGAAAATGTTGCTCTTCCCACTTCACTCGGGTCATGTTCTCCAGACAGACTGTGACTCGCCAGTGCAGTCCAGGTAAGTCTCGCTCTTTAGGGGAGACCTCCTTTCCCCCTGCCTCCCATAGGGAAGACAACTGACCTGGTAATACGTTCAAAGTACTGGTGGTACTTTGAGGGTAGGAAGTTTCGCTGGAGGCAGACACTCTCTATCAACAGAAAACATGCCATGGGCAAGGCTGTTCAGCACAGGTGGGCATCACCATGGCCCAGCTCTGATTAACGTCCACCAGGGCTTCCAAGGAAAGCCGAGTTCATGTGACAGTAATAAGAGCTCCAGAAAATTGAAAACCTAGGGATAAAAATGCTTAGAATTCTTTGGACAGAGCATTGGGTACCATTATGTCTTATTTTATTTAAAATTTTATAGTACTACATGACACTTTACCAAATAGCAATAAAAAACACAAGACCACAACACAGAAGATTTGTTCAAAATGAAAAGTAAAAACATATTATTAACCATTTTTTGTGTATCCTTCTATCCTGAAATTTGTAAGCGTATATAAAGATATGTCTTTTTTTCCCAAATAAGATCATACTCATTGTTATGTATCTTGCCTTTTTACAAAATACATCTCTGAGATTTTGCTCCATGAATACGTGAAGACCAGTCAACCAGTCAATCAGGTCGCCAGTTGTGAGCAACAGAAATCTGCCTGATTGAAGCAGAGTGACATTTACATAGAATGTACTGGGTCACTTTCTGGAGGAGATGGCCTGCCAACGAGGCCTGGAGACCTCACAACCGGGAACTCCTCTGAAACCTCGTTGTCATGCTACTCTGCTAATAGCACCACCTCTGGGTTTAGCCACCGCTACTCCTCAGCTGCTCCTCAACTGACAGTTGAGAGCCCGGGATGATGCTGCCCTGCAGGAAGAAGGAGCTACTGCCTCTGTCACCGCCCTTATCAGAATGTGATAAAGCCCTGCTGCTTTACATCGCCAGCTGCCAGCTTAAAGTCTGTGGCAGTTGTTTCTGAATGGAAGATGCCAGGACCTATGCCCATGTCCTAGTAAGGGAAGCTTAAAAAATGTATTTCCAGCATTTTCTCCTTTGATAGTAAATGTGGGCCTGACTGCAAAGGCCAGGGATCCTCAAATATAGTTTAAAGGTCAGATATTGGGCAGTCAAAAAAAAGATTTGGTAACCATCCAGTAGGTGATATCATTTTTCTCTTAAATTGGTATGTTATAATATATAGCTTTATCAATATCAAGTGAATCAACCCCTAATTATGACTCCAAATAGTACTTCAATAGACATCTTTGTACATAATTTTGCAATTATTTCCATAAGGTAAATTTATGGCAGGAACATTTCATGGTCATTAAAGAGCATGTGCATTTCTAAGTTTGATAATTATTACCAACGTGACTTCCAAAATGTTCCAATGCACAGTCCCAAGTAGCAGTAAGAGCACCTCATTCAGCATAACCTGATCAACAGTGGAACAAGTGGGTTTTATTTCGACAATCTGGCAGACAAAAAGTGCCAACTTGTTGCTCCAAATTTAACTTCTTGAATTATAGAGTGAGGCTGATTTTTTTTCATAAAGTAAACTGTTAACTCCTTAGACTTTATTTCTATCCTGAAACGCACTCCCTCATTGGAAAATTGCTAAGTTGCTACCTTGAAGTTCTACAAAAGACTGTAAAGACTATAGCCCCTTGGTGGTGAGTGTCTTTTCCCCAAATAATTATTTTAATGCAGTGTCAATAAGAATATATTGATTTAAAGTCAGGGACTACTTGCATATGTTAAAGGCCAAATTACTGGAGAATGGTTGGGGAAAGAATAAACATAATCCTGCTTTTGCTGAGACAAACATTTAGCACTGCAATGACAGTAGAGCTGCCCAAATGGAAGGGCTTCCTACATACAACCCCTCCGATAACTATCACAGTTTTATCTCTCCCAACCTTCTCCTTAAGTGTGACAATTTTGAAATCCAATTTCCTGCTACTCAACAGCAATGTCTATAATTTAGTATTTCTCATCATGTGCTTTTGATATCAACAAAACATGTAAAGTTGGGCAAATGGAGAGAGACAACCTAGCTTGTTTAAGATGGAATGGTGTTTGCGGTACATGTGAAAGCATCCAGGCTGGACGGGCACAGGTCATAGATTGGTGTGCTTCAAGTTTGCCCCCCCACCCCCCACCCCCGCCCCCAGCAACATAAACATCACCTGGCAACTCTAGCCCACTCTAGACCATTGGAATCAGAAACTCAGGGCTGCGGGGTGGGGCCTGGCAATCGATTACAAGGAGGTTTCAGGTGATTCCAAAGCAGGTTAAAGTCTGAGAACAGGGCAGTGCAGAGAAAAGCTGCAGAGGTTCAATTGCTATCCTTCATCTGGCAGTCACTTGTCAACATTTCTTCTTTCAGAAGAAGACATTATAGGAGGAATCACTGCCCCCAAAAGTAGTTACAGGTAATCATAGTTCCCTTGTATAACCTATCTTACTCAGGAGTCATGGAAAACAGCTAAAGCAAATATCTAGAGCAAATTTTACTTTCAGCCAAGCTCTTTAAAGTTTGCTGGAACTTGAACTATGACATACCTATGTAAGAAAAGAGTGTTCAAGGCATGCCTGTTTACATCCCCATATACAACCGTGTCCGTCAGTAAAATAACCACCTGCAGAGCATAACTGTCCAAAAGAAGTGAAAGAGCTGCTTTCATTAAGTTTGCTCACTGTGCTGCACCATATTTTTGGACTCCCCCTTATCACAGTGTGACATCCATTTGCACACCACAGTTTTCCAGTGACTGAAAAGTGATCACTGCAGTTTGGCAGGCTGCACTGCAGTACAATCATTTATTTCTCACAGCACTCCATCCTGGACATTCCCATTGAGCACAAAGCCTTTGAAGTCCATGGTGCATATAATTTAGCTGACAGTGGATTGGATTGGAGTCCATCTACATAAAGCCCAAGCCTGAGCAGGCATCAAAATATCTCCCTCATAATTGGCAAGCACTATTATTCTACTGAGCTATTAAAAAAAAAAAAAACAGACATTTTCTTGGCTACATGTTTTATCCACATTTTCTGTAAAGATTTTTTCTTTACTTTTAAAGGTATATTATTTTTTATGTCTCAAAATCTTCACCCACCCTACCAAGCTCTCAAACTTTGCCTCAGTTTATATTTACCAATATACCCACTAAGAAAACAAGGGAATATTTTTAAGAATTTCTCAGGCTTTTTGACCTATGAGGTTTGCTTTGGTTTCCTCTGAGGTTTTCTATCTAATTTGTGTAAATCCTTTTTAAATTGGGGTTCATTTACTTAATGTTCGATGTCTGCAATGGCTTTCTAAAGCTAATTTCAGAAGACAAGAGCAGTTCCAGGAGAGAGTTTCTTCTCTGAATGGACCTATAAGAAAGACAGAGGGAGAGGGAGGGGAATTTGGAAACAAGAGATCAAGGAGGCTAATTTATTGTAGTCCTAATGTAGTAAGCACTGAAATATTTACAGCAATAACCCTTAGCTTTCAAACTCTTCCCCTCAAAGACCCTAAATTAAAATTTGAAACATTCTGCCTATGTTACTATTTTTAATTTCATGTTACAATATAAGTAAATCTGGCCTAAGAAATACCTGGGGTAATTCAATAATAAAGCAGGACACAGGAGATGCTAACAGTTGGCACTAGGGCATAAAGACACAGAGAATATAAAATGTAATAGCAATTGCAAAAGGTAATACAATTGCATGAAAATGCAATTAAATCAGGTTGGATAAATAGCTTCCAGGATATAATAGCAAGAAGAGAGAGTTCATTTCAATGAAGTGAAAATGGCAAAAAACGGAATAAATAATTTAAAGCTGGAAATGAAAAAAGTTCCATGTGGAGTTTAGAAGACAATTGAGCTCATATGACCTCTGCAAGTCAGTTAACCTCCTGGGGCCTCACTTTCCTTATAAGGAGAAGGAAGGATGGGTGGGAGCTTTAGGCTAGTGATCTCAAAGGTTTATTCAAGTTCTCAATTCCCCTCCTAGGCTTGGGAGGGAATAGTAATGTAAGGCATCAACACAACAACATTAGTGGCTCGGAAAAAAAATGCCAGGTACACAAACAGTTTGGGTTTCAGGGGAAGCATTGATTTTATCTGCTGGGATCCTTTGTTATTCTTTATAAAAACAAAAGATAAGAATAAATGCCTGCAATGGTTTTATTTCTCTGTTTTCATCTTTTCCTGGCTACAATTTTCCCTTATCTGGGGTTACAAAAAAACACACAAATAAAACAGCCCATGTGGATAATGGTGTGCTGTAGTTCCAGGCTCAATCACACTCCCCACTTTCCTTCCCATCTGCTGTTTTTCTTTCACCTGATCCTCCAAGGTAGGGAAGGTAGCTGGGCAATAATCAGTGGATAAGAAAAGGGGAGACATGTGTTACTGCAAACTGGATGGATCATGGGTCAACCAAGCAAGGACTCTATTGAGAGATGTTAGAGATTTAATTCATTTAACTATGAAGACATGCAGGAAGAAAGCAACGCCTTCAAGCAACATATAAACACCAGTCCATCACAGAGACCAAGGGGGAATGTTGTATTGATCATGCTTATTCATAAATTTATGGGATCTTAAGAAAAAAATACAGAAATATTTCTAATCTTGATGTCTTTTGTTTTTTTTTTTGCCTCCAATATAATGTAAACAAAAAGATAATCAATCTTGTGTTCTTCATTATCAGCTCAGGTTATATTTCCCACCCTTCTCTACACCAGATTATCAGCAAAAATGAAAGTTAAATTGGATCTTGGTAAATGAAAGGCTATTAACTATGTCTAATAGTTCAATGTTTAAATTCCTGATTAGAAACTCATCTATTTGCTAGTTATATGATAATTATAACTATTGACTGTTTAATGGCATCAATAATTTCTCCACAGTAGGAGAAAGATGAGATGTGCCGGTATTTTAAGTCACTACAACGCTATAGCAAAGAGGTTAGCTGCTGGGGACTAGTCAGACTACCTTGGATCCATTGCTTCCTGGCTATCTGACCTTAGGCAAGGTACACCTCTCTCAAATGTGAAGATAACAATGTCAATAATAACACACATCTCATAGGTTTACTATGGTAAGTAAATGAGCTACTATAGGTCAAGTGTTTGGAACGGTGCCTCTAACATAGTGTGGTGTATGAACAGTTACTACAAGGAAGACGTTTTAGGAGAAGACAACAATAATAAGAATAGTCCGTAACTTAATTTCAAGGATCAAATAGCCATGAATTATGTGCAAAAGTCTTAATCGCAGAATATCTGTGCCTAATATCCTGTTCTGCTAGACAAATACTACCTACTCCAAGTTATAAATTATTGGAAAGGAGTTTGAAAAGGAGTCCCATGGGCATATACTATGGGCCACATTTGGTATTTTGTTTGTGGGAGCCAGAGAGGGAAGTTATTATATATCCTTGACAGAGGAAACTTGAACTTGCCAGTTCTTTCAGGATAAAATAAAAACTCAGGCTACCGAAGATAATAGGAGTTAACCTTACAGGAATACAGGGAAGAAACGTAGCTCGGGAAGCAGTCCAGCTTTAGAAAACCAGAGTTCATAAAGAGCTGGGTTATTAGTCAGAATGGAACAGCAGTATAGAAGTCTTCTTTCCTCATGTCTCAGTTCTTCTGACTACAACTTCTCTCTCTATTTTTTTCTACTACCATTTAACAATCTTAAATATTTCTTATATTCAAACTCCCCCCAAAGGATCTGATTGGTTCAGTTAGGTTTTGTTTGTATTTGTTTGCATTGTATTTGTAGGAAGTGATGGATCCTTTGGACAGAGTTCTCAAACCAACAGCTTTATAGGTCTCCATCTAGCCTATTCATAGTCTTAATCTCAGGAACCAACCCTGGTCTAAACAGTAGTGCTCAGTGTGTAAGAGTTTTACAGTAGAAAGCAGGGTAAGTCATACTCAAGAAATGGCTTCTTGGTTGCATTGTTCAGAAACAGTGGATTTAGATAAATTTTTCCCATCAAATAACTGCTGGACTCACAGCAATTCAGTTAACCTTCAGGGACTTTAATTTCCTCATCTATGAGGTCAGGAAAATGACCTGGATAATGTCTAACATTGTTTCTAAATCTAAAATTTTATGATTCATTTGCTGCTCTAAATTCTCTTTCACTACATGGTTAATGATTTTGAAAATAAACATTCTTTAGCCTATCTGCTTCTCTTAACATTTTTATTTTTTGTAGCTTCAAAGATTTTTGTTTCCTTTATATTTGACATATGTAAAAGCAAATATTATACGAGTTTGCTCAATCTACCCAATAAACTGCAAAGCAGGGTCAATCTCAAATCTTACCAGGTACACACTTACCATGACACACATCATTTCCTTTATAATGCATTGTCTTAGAAGTTGTCACATGGCCCCTACATCTGCAAGGGAGCCAAAAAGTGAAATTATACAGCGTGTTTTGGAGGCAGAGAACTGGAAATAATCAGAGAACAGCACCAATGTATACTCTAGAATGTTACCTTGAAGATAATATTTAGCTACTACTCTCCTGGAGTCATCTAAAATTTAGGGTCACTGGAAGTCCTATCCTTATGCTTATGAGAGTTCCTATATATTAAATAAATGAATGCTGAGGAGACCAAGGTCTTAGGCTTCATCCCTTTAAGAATAATTTGTGTTTATCTGCATACTATCACGGCCATAGATAGAAGACATCTTTAACTCCAACAATCCAGACGATGTAAATAAAACAGAGTGAGGCTGCATGGTGATGGATCGGTTTCAACCAATATTATGAATAGAAAAATAGCCCCAGTTCTTGATCCACAACTACAAATGTATTATCCAGTTTACATTTCTACCTACAATGAACATCACATTTGAATCATGTCACTTTTAGAATACATCCATGAAATAAAAAAAAAAAAACATTAGGAATAAAAGGTATTACCTTAATAGGCATCATTACTTTGATATCCCACATATACTATAAACCATAGTTTACATTTTGAAGAATGGAAAACAAGTAGGATGTGAAACCACACATTCTGAGTACCAGTTATGAGAAAATACTGAAATATTGTTTTCCTTTTCATTTAACCCATAACTCACAAGCACTCGAATATTTTCTGTTTCATTTTGTGTTGAAAGAGCAAAACTTGAAAGGTACCCATTGTTCTACAGTGAACTGGTGTTTGCAAACCTACCCCCAAATTCTGAGGGAGCTGAGAGGCCAAAGAAAGAGACTAACAAATCCAGTTTCTCAGAAAGAAAACATTTAATAGACATTTACAAACAGAAGTGACATCATGAGCACCCATGAGATGCTGTGTCTCTGTACCCACCCTCCAGAAAATATCCGTTGTATGATAAGCTTGTAGGGTAAAGACGTTTGCAACTGGCCACATCTCAGACTTTCTTGCCCAAACTTGTGACCCCTGGGGAGCTTAGATGAGCATATTTATGAGGGGTTATCTATCCTACAAGCATTGTTTAAAACCTTGCTGCAGAACACCTTGTTATGCAGGAGTCAAACATTGGTCATTATGGTCGTTACACTTCAAGATGGCGTCACTCTTGGCATGCATCGGGCTCTTTTCCTACACCCATGAAAGAAAGTCAATCAACATGATCAATGTGGGGGTTCATAGCAGATATTTCAAATTTTTAAAATCCACATTATTATCTCAATTTATCTGGAATAATTTTCTTCATTGATTGAAACTGCATGTTAATAGCCTCTTCCCTTTTTTTTTTTTTTTTACATTTTGTAGGATCTTAATGAAGTGTGAGTCTAGTTAAAGTACAAATTCTTTTTTTCTGCAAGGAAATGGCTCATGCTAGAAGGGAAGCACATTTATGGCTGGCTCCAGTGTTTTCTCTTTAGAATTCTTTAGATTTTATCTCGTCTGCTTATCTTCCTGTCCAACAATTGGAAAATCCTACTTTCCTTGAGTTCTGGTGAGGCACTTGGCATTCTGACTGCCTTCAGGGAGAGGTGGTTTCTGATAAGGAGTACTGAGCTCTAGATACTCTCTAGTCATCTTAAGTATAAGTGTAGTTAGAGACAGAAACCCAAGCTCAACCCTTTGAATAATTCAGAAACCAATGTAGATTTCTAGATTCAGACAATCCTGGATCATCATGAAACCCAAGGAATATAGAAGCTTTGGTCTGTTTTTCCTTGTAAAAAATATTTTATTATAATTGATACATGTACATAATATATGTAATGTAAATATGTAATTAAGCAAAATAATGAAATACATATTCATGAACCTAATGCCATAATTAAAACTAGAACATTATCAATCTCATTATTATTGCCTCTGGCTTTCTCTCCAATAATCCCATTTTCTACCATTCACCATGTATTTTGTGTTTATTGTCCCATTTCTCTTATTTATAGTTTTACTACATACATAAATTTCCTTAAATCAATGGTTTGAAAACTGTAGATTATGGACATGAAATCAAATTAATGAGTCACTATCAGGATTTGGTCTTAATGCTATAGAATAAGATGGAATGGAAAACACAAGAGTACACTAGACACGGTAAGGGTAAGTAATGTTGCAAGAAAATTTGTTTCAGTCTGTGTGTGTGTGTGTACATTATTTTCTTAGTGTATTCCATGGACCATAGTGTAAAGTATATTTCTTTCTGTAGCCATTTGTCAAATAGTTTTAAAATCACTGCCCTAAACAATATATTATTAATTCTGTTTGTTTTGAGCTTTATAAAAATTGCATAATGTTGTATATATTCTTTAGTGACTTGCTCTTTATGGGCTAAGATTCATCTATGTTGATTTATTTTCACTGCTAAATAACATTCTATTGTAGGATGATAATACAATTTATACATTCTCCTGTCAATTGGCTTTGGGTGGTTTTCAATATTTTATTATTAAAACAAAAACTGCTGCTGTGATATTCTTGTGGTCTCCTGATGGTTGTGTAAGAATTTCTGTAGAGACCATACCTAGAAATGAAATTGTTAGATCTGAGGATATGTGCATGTTAAGCATATATACATATGATAATGCAAAAAATATTTCCTAAAGTGATTATACTTTCTTCCTTTGTGTACTTTCTCCTCTCCTATGCACTCTCATAGGCACCCAGAAAATAGCATCATATTCTGAATTCACAGCAGTCTACTTGTACTCTGAAGCTACACTGGCCTTCAGAGTTCTTTCCTAATGCTGTATCTGCCTACATATAACAAGTATTTTCCTACCTGAACTATGAAACACTCCTTTAGAAATCAATCAATTCTGGCCGGGCGCGGTGGCTCAAGCCTGTAATCCTAGCTCTTTGGGAGGCCGAGGTGGGCGGATCATTTGAGCTCAGGAGTTCGAGACCAGCCTGAGCAAGAGCGAGACCCCATCTCTACTATAAACAGAAAGAAATTAATTGGCCAACTAAAATATATATAGAAAAAATTAGCCGGGCATGGTGGCACATGCCTGTAGTCCCAGCTACTTGGGAGGCTGAGGCAGCAGGATTGCTTGAGCCCAGGAGTTTGAGGTTGCTGTGAGCTAGGCTGACGCCACGGCACTCACTCTAGCCTGGGCAATAAAGTGAAACTCTGTCTCAAAAAAA
>VSMD01028958.1:0-23077 GCA_008750895.1 Mirza zaza
CTCACCAGCAAACTGGTATTAAATGAGCAGCACCTAAGTGGACACATAGGTATTACAATAATATTGTATTGGACAGGGGGACGGGGGGGGATGGGTAGATACATATATAATGAGTGAGAAGTGCACCGTCTGGGGGATGGTTATGCTGGAGACTCAGACTTGTGGGGGGAGGGGGGGAAAGGGCAGTTATTGAAACCTTAAAATCTGTATCCCCATCATATGCCGAAATAAAAAAAAAAAAAAAAAAAGAAGATAAATTTGTAATCAAATTATTAGCGTGGAATCGAATAGACCTTCATTTTAGGAGCTAGACTTAGCCTGCAGTCCTTTTTGTATTTTGTCCCATACAAAAAGCAATTTGTATGTCCTTGCTTATGGGAGGCCAGCATGGAATTTCCTTATGAAGATCTGTGGGGGCTGTTCTTTTAGAACACCTGTGGGGGGGGGTGAGGCCTTTCACCTTTCCATGGGGATCTGGCTGATGCACAATGTTAGTAACAGCTATTCATTGGAAGGGGGTTTTGCGACTCAGCCTCCAAGCTTGACCTCCTCTTTTGCATAAGGAGTTGGGGGGTTGGT
The DNA here is from genome assembly GCA_008750895.1 of Mirza zaza. Classification (NCBI taxonomy): domain Eukaryota; kingdom Metazoa; phylum Chordata; class Mammalia; order Primates; family Cheirogaleidae; genus Mirza; species Mirza zaza. Next base: position 580 of record VSMD01028958.1, read on the forward strand.
CCTGAGATTTTTATTTTCCTTTACATTCCAGAAAAAATAATAAATATACAAATTATAAATTTCAAATACAGACGATGCTCATTTGAAAGAGGTATCATTTGGGGTATGTTGTGTATAACACACATTAACCATATATGGCAGGTCAGTGACTACTGGTCCTGTTAGGTAGATAGAAAGGGATTCTGGGTCTCCTAGGAACAAAAGTGGGTGTCTTGCCTTGGTGCAATTGCCCCACCTGGGAAGAAGGACAAGGATGGGCCCTAGGTCCCCATCTTGGTCCTGCCCTACCTTAATCCTGCCCTGAGCTACTACCATACCTGGGAGAGGAGGGACTACCCCATGAATCTGCCAATCAGAATTTAGCACACCAATTGCAAAAGAATGCAGAGGACGCTAGCCCATGGGCCAAGCAGCATGGGTACCATAGAGTCTGGAAACTGACCTACAATAATCCACATGTGTAGTAATGCCAATCCCAACTGTCCAAAGTGGTTCCATGGTGACGTCTGAGCCACTAGGGAGTTCCCAGCCTGGGCACTATAAAACAAGATGCAGACCATAACCAACCCCTTTTTTTGGCCCCTTCCTTTTGCTCTCCCTTTGCTGCAACAATGGGTCCAGTCATCATCTGTGGCATATGTATCATGTTCTGTAAACCTATATGTTGCTCTTCCCCTATAATCCTATCTTTCTCTCCTCAATAAAACTATTTTCATGCTTGCCTTACTTTGATGCATCTGGTCATTCTTTGGCTATGAGCACCTCAAAGAACCAACATTTCAGACTGAAACCTGACAGTCCTAAAAGTATTTTGTCTTTGTCCATCACCTCATTTGTGTTCATTTATTTTAAACTGGTTTAAATTCCATGTTTAACCATCAACTCATCCCCTTGCATTTATCCTCAATCACCTTTCCTCCCACCTTGTCATACTCACTTGGCTAAACCACATACCTTATTAAATTCAGCTGTGCCTACTTTGTGCCTGCACTTTCATTGCTGAAGACGGCTAGAGAAAAGATCCTTCATACTCACTGGTCTTTGCATTTATGATCACCAAATCAAATGCCCCCAAATACTCTATTTCTCTAATCATATACTCTTCTACTTTCCTAAACAAATTTCATACTTTTTCTTGTCTTCCCAAAATTCCGATCTTTCCCCACATATACATTTTCAGCTACTGACCTTGTTTACCATTTCCCTTGAACATTTTAAGCAATCAGAAGAGAGTTTCCACAAGCTTCCACTAGTATATCCATCAGTGCCCATATACAATATTCAAATTTGTCTTCTATTGCTACAAATGAACTCTTTAAGCTTCTAGCTAAGGCAATCTCCTCCACTTGTATGCCCCATCTATCCCTTCCTGCCAACAATATTTCCTGCTCCTCCCAGAGTCATGACTTTCTTTTCTTTTTACTAGTTCAGTCCCATCAGCACATAAACATGCTATTTTTCCCATATTAACAAAAAATAAAAGAAGAAGAAAAAGAAAAAGAAAAAAATGCTCTTGATCACCACCCGAACTCCAAATACTACCTCATTTCTCTCCTTACTTTCAAGTAAAACTTCTTGAAAGAGTTATCTACTTTTACTGTTGGCAATTTCTCTCCTCCCACTCGCTCTTGAACTTAGCACAGGCAAGCTTTCACCCTCAGCACTCCACCTTATCTATGTTACCAATGACTACTTCTTTGTTAATTAAACGGTTCTGTTTCTATCCCTATCTCGACCCATTAGAAGTGTTTATTTCCTCTTTCCTTCTGATAATGCTTTCCTCACTTGGCTTCTGAACCCACTACACTCTTCCCTTGCTTTCTCACTTCTGGTTGCTGCTTCTTGGTCTCCTCTGCTACTTCCTTCTTATCTCCCCAACCTCTAGATGTTGGAGGCCAGCAGCTCCATCTTTGGAACTTTTCTGTTTCCCAGCTGCCCTAATTCCTAGGAGAGCTAATTCAATTTCTTATTGTTAAACATCATGCATATGCTATGAAATCCCAAATTTAAATCTCTAGCCCAGACCTTTCTCCTGAGCTCCAGACTTGTATATCCAATTGCCTATTCAGGATTTCCACTAGGAAATTTAAAAGGCATCTCAAGTAAAACCTGTCTAAAATTAAGTTTGTGATCTCCCCTTTTTCCTGTCTTCCCCACAGCAGCTAATGGCAATCCCATCCTTCTCAGCTGCTCAAGCCTAAAGTCTTGGTGTCATAGTTGACAATTCTTTTTCCCATTTCTCACCCTCAGCCAGTTGGCAAATCGTGTTGACTCAATCATGAAAATATGTCTATAGAATGTCCTTGTTCTTAGAAAATAAGCTGAAAATTAGCAATAGTAGGGCATGGTAACTCCTTCATACTCAAGTAGTTCAGAAAAAATAATATAATGAAAGATAGTGAGGGATAGAGAAAGAAAATGGGGCAAAATGTAAACAACTGAGTCTGGTGGAAAGGTGTGTGTGGGTTCTGTGTAACACTCTAGAAACCTTTCTGTGGGATAAAAATATATATACCTAAAATCCATTACTAATCAGCTCCACATGCATTCCTTAATGTTCTGAAGGTTGCTAGGCAAGCTTCTGCCTCGGGACCTTTTCATATGGTTTTCCCTCTGCTTGGAAATTCAATTCTGAAAATTATTTACATGAATTACTCCTACTTTTTTTCAGGACTTTTAAAAAGCATCACCCTCTCGGTAAAATCCTTCCTAGATGCTCTGCATGAAATTTTAAAATGCCCTCCACTCTGCTTTGAACATCCTGTCTTTCTTCCCTGCTTTATTTTCTCACTTAGCACTAATATTATATGTATTTTCCTTACTTATCTGGTTTATTTTCTCTCTACTCCTGAAATGTAAGCTCTATGAGGGCAGATATTTTTGTCTGTTTGTTAACTCTTATATTCTCAGCATTTATAACAGACACATAAAAGATACCGCAAAAAATATTAGTTAAGTAAATAAGTGAATAATGTACCAATAATGTACTATTCGTCATGGAATTCTATATATCACCAATTATACAGATATATTATTATCAAACCCACTAGAAATTGGTTACCCAAATCTCTGGGACATCCTGATTCTCAGTGGGCCATCAATACAAGATAATCCTGAATTTCATGATGATGTAAGAAGATATCATTTTTCTTTCCAGCTCTTAATTCTGTCTCTTCTTTTCAGTTCACAATTTTTTAACTACTACAAAGCACTTCTGTCACTGTACTTTTGGTTCTGTTTGGCTATACGGTTCTATGCTTGAATTGACTGCTGATAAGCAGACAGCTCTGAAATCCCCTGATAAATTCACTTCTGAGATTTTGTGCTGCTTTTCATATTTCCCTTGGGTTTGTGTAACTATCTGGGAATATTGGTATATTTTCTTTGTTTGTTATATATTAATATTATCTACTTTTTCTCTGTCTTTTTTCCCTTTTTTAAAAGAGCTTTTACATTTTCTGGAGACTTTTATTAGAAAAGTTATTTCATAGGCCACCACCATCCTGGCTGGCTTGGGTGTAATGACTTTGCTAGTACTGTTTATCACTGAGTTTTTGTTTACGAGATAACTGTGCCAGTAATGACATCAGGTCGTAGATGAGTTGCCGTGGGAAGAGATCATGTGGCTTGAAGAATTTCTTAATTGGATTCCTACAAAGAGTGTTCCAGAGTGACTGAATGAACTCACTAGTACACACAGTTTTATTGGCCACTTGGAAATACTTCAAGGAGCCTCTGAAAAGGAAAGAGGATCCTTATTTGTGAGCTTCTTTTTCCTGGTTTATTCTACTACCCATATCTATTTCCAGCTGGAATAATTTTGAGAAAATCACTAGAATCAAATTTCTATGTCAGTTCAGACTCATCATGACGCAAGTAAAAGAAAAGCCAGCTGACACTGGCAAAGATAATACAGAAGATTTATTTGCTTATGAAAATCCTGAAGGGGAGGTTTCGGGATTCACCCAAGTTTACATCAAAAATCTGGTTTCTTTCAGTCCTCTCTTCTGCTACCCACATGTTAGGTTCATTCTAGGGCTGACTCTTCTTATGTTTGTAGGATACCTAGTGCAGACTTCTTGGTCCACCCATTGAGATAGGAAGTACTTGTGTCTAAAAGTTCCAGGCAAAGGTCTTGAAATTTACCCCAATTAGACTAGTTTAGGCTATGTGCCTACTGGCCTCCTCCCACTAATCCCTATGGTCAAAAGGAATAAAATGTGCTGATTGGCTTTTATACAATCAGGACCCATCTCTGGTACTAAATTTGACATAATATCTTTCCAAAGAAAATGGTCTACATAGCAACATGTAGGTACTTGTAATTGCCCCAAAAGGAAACAGAAGTCACACAATGCTGGATTAGGATCATTTAGGTGAAATGCATTTGCCTTTGTTTTTTATTCAAAGGTCCACATTACAAGTGTGGATGGGGCATAGTGGATCCATAAGCATAGAGCAGGAACATGGAGGGAGCAATAGCAGAGCCATTACTCATTCTGGGCCCAAAGGAAAACAGGGAGGGAGAGCTTACTGCACCCTGGAAAAGGGGTTCTCTAGAGACTAACATGCTGATAGAAACAGTGACATTTGAGGAATACAGGTAACTTCCAAGGAGCTCAGAGAAGGAACTATAGGCATTGATACTTTGCTATTCTTGTTTTCTCCTGTTTCTACTGGACACCCCATTTCTACATTAACCTGCCCATCCCCCTCCCCACCAAAGTCTAAGCCAAACCAGAAGCTTGAAGATGCAAGAGCAATGTGATGTTGCCCACACTGCTCATCCTTCCAGGGCAAGCACCAAGCATGAAGAGACAGAGAATAGAGCTGGGGGGAGCAAATGGAAAGTATAACAAATCTTGGGGAAATAGCCAAACAAAGTTTCCTACAGACCCAAAGTATTTTATTCACTAATCTTAACATACTTAGGACAGCACCTAGTATTTCAAAAAGCAGACAAATCATCTTTAAAATAATTATAATATCACATATGTATGTCAGTATTCTCTTACTTCAATGACTAGAAGCATGAACCAGCCATTTATCTTATTTGATCGTATTTATTGTCATCAGCTGTATCACTAGTTACAGAAAGGGTATTAACTAACAAATAGGACATATTGCTTAACTTCTAGGAAAACTTCTTAACCAAAAATATTCTACATGTGAAAGATGATCATATGGATGATAGAGACCCGCTATTCCCTCCCTATTCTTGAACATAAAATAAGAGAAAATGAGTTCATCAAGCAAGTGATATTTTTGTTAAATGGAGGTAAACAGCTTTGATAATAGGAAATGCTAAACCCTAAAAGTTTTTTGTGATTATCTTTGAGCATAGCTTTGGGATTTCTCTGCCTATGTTCTAAAATCAATCTGGCAACCAACAGGGCCTTTAATGATATTCAAAATTTGTTTTGGCTTCCTAAGCACAGAATTGCTCTATGTCCCAGGGTGGCTACCACTGTGACAGCTGCTTTGGTTGTAGGGCAATGGAATATATTCCTTCTCCATCCAAAGCTAGCTTTGGGCAATTCACATGGCCAGGCCATCACACTGCTCAGCAGGATCCTCAGCTTCCTCCATAATTTGTTTTGTATGTAATGACAGGGACAAGAGCATGGAATGATGAGCTAGACCAGAAAAGGCAGATCTCAAAATCCAGGCAGGTATGCAGGATATTCATTCATTCCCTTAGTACTTACTGATTGCCTGCCGCATATGTGCCAGACAGTTTTTGTGTGTGTGCTTATTGGAACAGTGAGCAGAATAAAATCCTTGCTTTCATGAAGTTAATCTTCATGGAAGATAGTAAGCAATAGCATGGAAGGTAGGCAAGAAACAGTATATTAATATATACTGTATTGGATAATGATGGCTGCCAAGGAAGAAAAACATAGCAGAGACAAAAGATGTGTTGAGTAAATGAGTGAAATTATAGATAGTATAATTTCTGAGAAAAGTCTTAAAGGAAGCCAATGAGGGAGTCATAGGGGAAATAGCTGGGGAAACATACTGGGGAGAGCAAAGAATAAGTGCAAAGGCCCTGAGGTTGAATACTCTTTGTTCTGTTTGAGGAACAGAAAGGAAGCTACAATTTTCCGAGTGTAGCGGATGAAGGGGAGAGCTGCAGGAGATGAGGTCATAGAAATGATGGATGGTGGTGAATGACAGATTGTATAAGCCCAGCAGGTCATTATAGGGAATTTGCTGTTATTCCAGGTGATGTAGTAATCCACTGGAGAGTCCTGGGCACAAGAATGGCATGGTATGTAAAAAGAAGATCACTGACCACTGTGATGATAATAGACTGAAAGATTTAAGTCAGAAGCAGGGAGACTAGTTAGAAATCCATTGTATATAACACAGGTGAGAGATGATGGTGGCTTGAATGATGGAGGTGAGCAGAGATCATATTATGAATATGTCTTGAAGCTAATAAGATTTATTGACAGCCTGAATGTGGCATGTGAGAGATAGAAAAATTGACAGGACATTAAGATCCGTGGAATGTCTCCAAAGATTTCTCATGGAAATATTTGAGTTCTAACAGGTCTGAAAGTAGAAGTGCATCATTCTCATGAGGCAAATTTTCAAGTGATATTCTGGGCCAAGCAGGATGGATAGAGTAATAATATTCTAAACCCAGGATAAGATCCCAGGTGAATCAAGATGATATAAGAATGGTGGAGAAAATGATTGGCAGATCTGTATCAGGTGATCAACACATCTCTAGGCAGGAAGGCATCAGCGATGTCTAAGAGCATGCATCGAGGTAATTTTGACTAGTGGTAGATTTGGGATATTAGTCAGTAATTTGATCATTGTGGAACAAAGCAGCCACTCACTGGTTCAGAGAGGGATTCAGTTACAGGGAATTAAAGGCACTAACATTGCTAGGAACTGGGCTGACAACATAACCAACATGCTGCCTAGCTACTGAGCTATGGTTCTAAGGCGCTTCATAGTGCATCAGCTAAGCCAGGGCTGATCCTAGAGACCAGAGTTGGGCTGAAACCTAATGAAATGTAGCAGTTTGTGTGGCTGGAAGCCAGGCAAGTTAAGAGCCTGAAACAATGCACATAAAGGCCTTTTATCTCTTAAAAATTCAAATGCTAAGAGAACACGATGGTCAGTAATAAACTACAAAAGGCATTTGTATCCTTCTGGGGCTTCTTATAGTCTCTACTCCCTCAGCCACTGCCCCAAATGACTTTCAATGATGCATTCAGTCTGTTTACTATGTATATGCTAGAGGTGACTCCTGGGACTTGTTTAGACAGGGTGCCTGCTACTCCTGACTGTTATTGAGTTGAAGAAAAGAAGTATATTTCCAGATAGAGATAAATAGTCTGTGAGAGGCATGGAAGTAAATTATTTGGCATATGTAGGAATGATGACGAGTCACATTGCATTGAAACATAGGGCTGGCCAAAGCTAAATCCAAAAAGAATGCCCTTAAAGATCAGGATGATTAATCTCTATGTGGAGTCATTAGTAATTTTTGAGGAGAAAAGTAACAGTACAGGTGTTGCATTTTAAAAAGTTTTATCCACCTTCCACCTTCTGTGGCATTTGTCATAACAAAATAGCACAAACTGGGGGGCTAAAATGACAGAAATTTATTGTCTTGCAGTTCTGGAGGCTGAAAGTCTAAGATCAAGGAGCTGGCACAGCTGGTTTCTCCTTGGCTTGCAGATGGCTGGCAGCCTTCTTGCTGTGTCCTCACCTGGCGTTTTGTCTGTGCACACACATCTCTGGTGTCTTTACCTTGTCTTACAAGGACATCGGTCATTTTGGATTAATGCCTCCATCCTTATCACTTAACCTTAATTCCCTCTTTAAAGGCCCTATCTCTAACTATAGTCACTGGGAGAGTTGGGGCTTCAACATATGAATTTGAGGGAAACTACAATTCAGTCTACAACAGAGGGTTATAAAATACGATTATAAGTTTGCAGGTGGGAGAAAATTGGAATCTGAACTCAGCTCATCATAGTGGAAAGAAAAAGAATAGGCTATGAAAGGTGTTTCATAAGTAAAAGCTGAGCAGCTGAGTGAATATAGAGGCCAACATAGAAGAATCAATGGTAAATCAAAAGTATTAAGCCTGGATAACAAGGAGAAAGAGATTGTCTTTAAACAAAAATAGGACCTTTTTCTTTGTGTATTTGCCTCTTTCACTTTGTTTTTCATTTATTTTCTCTGGATACCACTTCTATCCCTATTTTTTTCTCTATTTCAATCTCTGCCCAATTGCTACTACAGCAGAATTTCTAACATTCTCCATTCACTTAATCTTCCTTAAGACAATTCCAGGAAACAAATCCTTTATAAGCACTTCAATTGTGCCTTGTTCTTTTCCTCTTCCTACATTTTCAGGTATCGCAACTGTTTCTCTTGAGTTCTTTATCTGTTTACTAGTTCCTCTGTTTTTCTCGGTTCACCTTCCTCCCTCCCATTTCTGTTGTCATTTCTTATTTAGTCTCAGTTATAGCCCTCTAGAATCATTATGTTCAAGTCATTGCTTGATGATTTACATGTAAAGGGGTCATTTGAAAGGCAATTTATTTCAAAGGGGAGAAACACAAAACAAATAAAGATGTACCACTTTATAAACTAAGTGATGTGCTTTTGGTGTTCAATCCCCCAAAGTGGTACTGACTAAAATAGGATATGTTAACACAAACTCAGGAATGAGGGAAACCACATAGGATATTATGGAAAAAAAGTGCTTAGATAAGTTTATGGATAATTTTTAGAAAATAAAGTATAATGGAAATTATATTTGTGATTGTTATTTAATAACATAATAAATTATATTATTTGAAGCAGTTTTCTATGTTTTTGAGATTTATGTAATAGCAATGCTTTCCAAATGTTACTTCTGAGTCATATAGGGCAAACAAATAATCTAATTAAGAAATGGGTAAGGGACCAATCATTTCTCAAAAGAAGACATACAAATGGTTAACAGACATGAAAAGATGCTCAGCATCATTAATTATTAGGGAGATGCAAATTAAACCCACAGTGAGATATCACCTCACACTTGTTAGAATGGCTATATCAAAAAGACAGCTGGGCAGTCGTGGCTCATACCTATAGTCCCAGCTACTGGGAAGGCTGAGGCAGGAGGATCACTTGAGCCCAGGAGCTTGAGGTTGCAGTGAGCTATGATGATGCCATTGCACTTTACCCAGGGCAACAGATAGGATGATAGTATTCCATTGTGTATATAGAGCACATTCATTTATTGGTTTATCTGTTATAGATATGTATGTGATTCCCAACCTGACTATTGTGAAGAGTGCTGCAATAAATATGGGAGTGCAGACATATCTTCAACATATTGATTTCAGATCCTTTGGTAACTACACAGAAGTAGGATTGCTGGATTATATGTCCTTTTTTTGATATAAAAAAGAAGACAAAAGATAGGAAAGATGTGGAGAAAAGAGAACCCTTGTAAATGGGATGTAAATTAGTATATCCATTACAAAAAAGTATGGGGTTCCTCAAAAAACTAAAAATAGAATTACCATATGATCTAGGCCATCTCTTCTACAAAGTGAACAGTCATCTGTCCCCCTCCAAAGTCTGCCAACAAGGAGGATTTTCTTTCACTATTATTTTCACAGAGACACCACTGAGTGAGTATAGAGCAGCCACTGCTCACTTTCTTTTTTTATTTTATTTTATTTTTTTATTTTCGTATATTATGGGGGTACAAGTGTTAAGGTTACATTTATTGCCCATGCCCCCCACCCCCCTCGAGTAAGAGCTTCAAGCGTGTCCATCCCCCAAACATTGCACATCTTACTCGTTGTGGTTGTATATACCCCTCCCCGCCTCCCCCCTCCCACCCTCCTGACAACCAACAAATGTTACTCCTATATGTCCACTTAGGTGTTGACCCGTTAATACCAATTTGCTGGTGAGTACATGTGGTGCTGGTTTTTCCGTTCTTGAGATACTTCACTTAGTAGAATGGGTTCCAGCTTTATCCAGGAATATATAAGAGGTGCTATATCACCATTGTTTCTTAAAGCTGAGTAGTACTCCATGGTATATAAATACCACATTTTATTAATCCACTCATGAATTGATGGGCACTTGGGTTGTTCCCATAGCTTTGCAATTGTGAATTGTGCTGATATAAATATTTGAGTGCGGGTGTCTTTTTAATAAAGTGACTTTTGATCTTTTGGGTAGATGACCAGTAGTGGAATTGATGGATCAAATGGTAGATCTACTGTATCGCTTTGAGGTATCTCCATATTGCTTTCCACAGAGGTTGCACTAGTTTGCAGTCCCGCCAGCAGTGTAGGAGTGTTCCTCTCTCTCCGCATCCACGCCAGCATTTATTATTTGGGGACTTTTTGATAAAGGCCATTCTCACTAGAGTTAAGTGATATCTCATTGTGGTTTTGATTTGCATTTCCCTGATGATTAGAGATGTTGAACATTTTTTCACATGTTTGTTGGCCATTATTCTGTCTTCTTTTGAGAAATTTCTGTTCATGTCCTTTGCCCATTTTTTGATGGGGTTGTTTGATTTTTTCTTGCTAATTTTCCTGAGTTCTAAATAGGTTCTAGTTATCAGCCCTTTATCAGATGTGTAGCTTACAAAAATTTTCTCCCATTCTGTGGGTTGTCTGTTTTCTCTCTTGACAGTTTCTTTGGCTATGCAAAAGCTTTTTAATTTGATCAGGTCCCATTTATTCATTTTTGTTGCTGTTATGATTGCCTTTGGGGTCTTCTTCATAAATTCTTTGCCTAGGCCAATGTCTAGAAGGATATTTCCAACATTTTCCTCTAGAATTCTAATAGTTTCACACCTAAGGTTCAAGTCTGTTACCCAGCGTGAGTTGATTTTTGTGAGAGGTGAAAGGTGTGGGTCTTGTTTCAATCTTCTACATGTGGCTATCCAGTTTTCCAAGCACTATTTATTGAATAAGGATTCTTTCCTCCAGTGTATGTTTTTGTCTGCTTTGTCAAAGATTAGTTGGCTATATGAGGATGGTTTTATATCTGGGTTCTCTGTTCCGTTCCACTGGTCAATGTCACTGTTCTTTTGCCAGTAAAAAGCTGTTTTAATGACTATAGCCTTGTAGTATAGTTTGAAGTCTGGTAAATTGATACCTCCTATTTTGTTTTTATTTTCTAGGGTTGATTTTGCTATACGGGGTCTTCTCTGGTTCCATACAAAGCGTAAAATTATCTTTTCTATATCTGTGAAAAATGATGATGGTATTTTGATAGGGATTGTGTTGACTCTGTAGGTCACTTTGGGTAGTATAGACATTTTAACAATGTTGATTCTGCCAACCCATGAGCATGGTATATTCTTCCATCTGTTTACATCCTCTGCTATTTCCTTCTTCAGTGTTTCGTAGTTCTCCGTGTAGAGGTCTTTTACCTCCTTAGTTAAATATATTCCTATTTTCAACTCTGCTAGCAAAGCAGGGTTTCATCTTTGGCCAAGGCCCAAGATTTTCCTGTAAATAGTCATAGAAGATTTCCCAGGAGGCCATAGGTATGGGGTCAAGGTGAGGCAGCAAAGCAGTGAAATCAGAGACTGAGCCACCTGCAATGTATTTGCCTTCCAGACATATTGGGGCCAGGCCTTGTGGATACCACTTCCACCTGACAATGTGACGCTGCTGTACATACTCAAGTGTATGATTTGATGGTCACAGAATATCTGGTTCAATAGGCGTAACACAGGTTGCATGAGCACCTGTTGTGTTAGTGTCCCGGGACTGCCATAACAAAGTACCACAAATTAGGTGGATTAAAATTTATTCTATCACAGTCTGGAAGCTAGAAGTTCCAAATCAAGGTGTTGACAGAGCCATGATCTTTCTGAAGGCTTAGAGGAGAATCTTGTTCATGTCTTTCTCTTAGTTTCTGGTGTTGTCAGCAACCTTCGACTTTCCTTGTCTTGTAAATATATCACTCCAGTTTCTACCTTGTTGTCACATGACATTTCGCCTGTGTGTCTGTTTTTCTTCTTATAAGGATATCTATTACATTGGGCTAAGGGTCCATTGTATTCCAGTATAACCCCATCTTAACTAATTACATCTGCGATGACCTTGTTTCCAAATAAGGTGATATTCTGAGATTCCAGGGAGGACATGAATTTTGAAGTGATCCTAATCAACTCAGTACATCTTTTTTCCCATGGTCAGGTGTTTAACCTCTACCAAAGCTGAGAAAAACTCTCCTAATCAAGAATGGTTTGTAGAAGAGGGCATGACCTTACTCCCAAACCCTAAGTGTCCCTATGCTTATTCTTTGATTGGGGCTTTTCAGAGGCTCCATATGGCATCTCTGTCTGCCCCAGAGACTCCTACTACCTGTTTCATCATAAGGCCCAAGGATCAGGACAGCTGCCACAAGACCTGCTACAGAGCCTTTTCTTCCTCTGGGCCCTATTGAAAACTAGCAGCTGATGGATACTGTATATGGACTGGAGCAACTTGACCAAAGGAAGTATGTGCTACCTCTAAAATCCCAGGGCATTCACCATATATTACACTTCTTTCTCCACGGTGGGCTGTGCAAGGCACAGCAACAAGTCACTTACTCTAGAAATGATATTCTTATATGTCTCATATCACTGGGCCCCCTAGAAACTGAACAAGTGAGGAAGGCCATAGAACATTTATCTTCCATCTCAGCATAACTAATATGTTTTAATTTATGGGTGTGATAGCTTCTTAAATCTCTCTCAGAATGTTAATCTGGCTCCCTGAATTATCTAGGTTTCCTCTGAAAACAGTTTTTGCTTGTTCACTTACTTAAGTCCTCATTTATCCCAGCAATTCTTCTCACACAGAAAAGATGAATTTATAATTAAGAAAGAGGACAAGAGAAGGGGGTGTGGGTTTTCTTTCTGTTATTTATAAATGTCTTTATTCTTTGTTTCCTAATTAAGAATTCCGACTGGGAGTTCTGTGTGAAGAAGGGTATGTTGTATGTCATTTAACAGGCATCACTTTTGCTGAGTGATTATTGAGTTCCAGGTTACTCAATTACCAGATGGAGGAGAACTTTGCTCTTGGGCACCAACATTGACAGTAGAAACCTTAGTCTGTTCAAGAAAGTTTATAAAAATTCTTTAGGAAGAGTCATAAAATTAGCTTTTCCACACCCTGTTCCCATTTGATTGTAGGCAAACTGGGATAGTTAGGCATCTAAGTCAGATTACTTAAAATCAGAGTACAAAAATTAACTCAAACAAATGATTCTTAAAATCATGGTTATTTCAGAGGGTCTAATACCTACTTCTTGGAAATATCCAGAGGGCTGGGCCTCAACACAGATTTGTCTGCCAAAACCATTTTAGGCTCTGATCTGATGAACCAAGTGATTCTTAAAAATATAGAGAAAACTGCTACAGTTCTTTAAGTAATGGTGAAAATACTGGTGAAAAAAAATAATTAAAATAATAGTGAAAAGTGCTACAGTTCTTAAAATAATAGTGAAAGAATGAGGAAATACTGGTGAAAATAGTGGTGAAATAATTCTTAAATTTATTCTTCGTAGAAGACTGATAGAAGATTCACACTTTTCACTTCTCAGAAAAATCCACCCTCTCACCTCTCACAAAAATCAACTAAAACAAATGATTCTTAAAATAATGGTGGAAAGTGCTACAGTTCTTAAAATAATGCTGAAAGTTATGCTGAAATGATTCTTAAAATAATGATTTTTTCAGAGGTTGTAGAGACTACTACTTGGAAATATCTAGTTACCTAGGTGTAAACATAGATTTGTCTGCCAAAATGATTTTAGGCTCTGATCTGATGAAGTAAATGATTCTAAAAATAATGGAATAATGCTGAGAAGTGTGGAAGTAAGACTGAAACAGGATCCACACTTTCACCTCGGACAAAAATCTTTACTTTTCCACTCTCAAAAAAATCAACTCAAACAAAGGATGCTTAAAATAATGGTGAAAAGTGGGGATCCTGTTTTGGCCTTCCACTTTGGCAGAAAAAGACTGAAACAGGCTTCGCACATATCACCTCTCACAAAAATCAATTCAAAGAAATGATTCTTAATATAGCAGTTATTACAAAGGTTCTAGTATCTACTTCTAGGAAATATCCATTTAGCTCAGCCTAAACATAGATTTGCCTACCAAAACCATTTTAGGCTCTGAGCTGATGAATCAAATGATTCTTAAAATAATGGTGAAAATTTCAGATCCTGTTTCAGTCTTCTAAAGACAGCAACAGGATCCGCACTTCTCACATCTCAAAAAAATCAACTCAAAGAAGTGATTCTTAAAATAAAGATCTTGTTCCAGTTCTTAATGAAAATTCTTTCAACTTTTCCCCATTCAGTGTGATGTTAGGTATAGGTTTGTCATATATGGCTTTTATAATTTTGAAATATGTTCATCCTATGTCTAGTTGGTTGAGAATTTTCATGATGAAAGTGTGCTGAATTTTGTCAAATCCTTTTTCTCCAACTATTGAGATGATCATATGGTCTTTGTTTTTTGCTTCTGTTTATGTTGTGGGTCACATTTATTAGTTTATTTATGCTGAACCAACCTTGCATATATGGGATGAAGCCTACTCAGTCATGAATTATTATTATTTTTTATGTGTTGTTGAATTCGGTTTGCTAGTATTTTATTCAGTATTTTTGAATCTGTATTTATAAGGGATAATACTCTGTAGTTTTCTTTTTTTGTTGTGTCCTTAGTTGGTTTTAGTATCAAGGTGATACTGGCTCCATAGAATGAGTTGGGGAGGAGTCCCTCTTTCTCAATGTTATAGAATAATTTCTGCAGTATGGATTCCATTCTTCTTTCTAGGTTTGGAAGAATTTGGCTGTGAATCCATCTGCTCTGGGAACTTTTTTGTTGGAAGATTTTTTATTACTGCTTCAATCTCCCTGCTCATTATTGGTCTGTTAAGGAGCTCTATTTCTTCCTGACTGAGTCTTGGGAGGTTGTGGGTTTCTAGGAATATGTCCATTTCCTCTACATTTTCTAGTTTATGTGCGTAGTTTTTTGTAGTTTTCATGGATGACGTTTTTATTTCTGTTTTATCTCCTTTTTCATTCCTGACTGACCTTATTTGGGTTCTTTCTCTTCTATTCCTGGTTAATCTAGCAAGAAGTCTATCAATCTTACTTGTCTTTTCAAAGAACCAACTTTTTGTTCCACTGAACTTTTGTATTATTTTTTTATTTTCCATTTTATTTAATTCTGCTCTGAATTTTGTTATTTTTCTTCTGCTGGCTTTGGGTTTGGTTTGTTCATCATTTTCAGTTCCTTGAGATGTATCATTAGGTTGTTAATTTATGATCTTTCTGACTTTTGGATGTGGGCATTTAAGGCTATGAATTTCTCCCTTAAAAATGCTTTTGCTGTATCCCATAGATTTTAATAGTTTGTGTCTCCTTTGCCATCCAATTCAAGGAATCTTTTGATTTCCATCTTAATTTCATTATTGACCCAATAATCGTTCAGTAGCAGGTTGTTTAAC
The DNA here is from genome assembly GCA_008750895.1 of Mirza zaza. Taxonomy (NCBI): domain Eukaryota; kingdom Metazoa; phylum Chordata; class Mammalia; order Primates; family Cheirogaleidae; genus Mirza; species Mirza zaza. The sequence continues at coordinate 16,098 of VSMD01028958.1, forward strand.
TTCCATTACTTTGTGTAGAATTGAGTGTTACTCTTAGAATTGATTTCTAATTTTAATCCATTATGGCTTGAGAAGATGCATGTTATGATTCTGATTTTTTAAAAATTTGTTGAGACATTTTTGTGTCCTAAGATATGATCAATCATAGAGACTGTCCCAAGACTATTGAGAAGAATATATATTCAGCAGTTGTTGGGTAGAATATTCTGTAAAAATCTATTAGGTCCATTTATTCTAGGGTCCCACTTAAGTTCATTTTATCTTTTTTTATTTTCTGCTTTGATGATCTGTTCAGTTCTCATAGTGGGATGTTGAAGTCCCCAGCAATTACAATGTTGTTATTTAGTTCCTTGCTTAGCTCTAGAATTTGTGTTATGTATCTGAGAGTTCCTGTGTTAGCTGCATATATATTTAGGATTATTATATCTTCGTGTTGAATTGCTCCTTTACCATTATTTAAAGACTATCTTTGTCTTTCTTTATCATTGATGATTTAAAGTTAATTTTGTCTCATATGAGAATGGCTACACCTGTTCTCTTTTGGTTTCCATTTGCATGAAAATTTTTTTTCCATCCTTCCACTTTGAGCCTATTTGTATCAGTGTGGTTTAAATGTGTCTCCTGGAGGCAGCAGATGTTTGGGTTATGTTTTTTCATCCATTCACCCAGCCTATGTGTTTTGAGTGGTGCGTTCAAGCCATTCATGTTAAGAGATAGAATTGATACGTGTGGTGCTATTCTGTTCGTCATAATGGGTAGTACCTTGTTGCTTTGTTTTTCTTCTTGTGCTATTGTTTTATAGGAGTTGTGAGCTTTGACTATTTTGGATGATTTTGCGCTGGTGGATATCTATTGTGCTGATTTGTGTATAATACAGTTCTGAGTATTTTCCTGCAGGGCAGGTCTGATCATGACAAATTCCTTGAATGTTTGCTTGTCTGGAAAATACTTTATTTCTCCATCAATTATGAAATTTAGTTTTGCAGGATGATTTCTTCTCATTTAAAACCTCTTTTCTCAACTCAAGGCTAATGGGTTTGCAAGCCACCTCTTCCTTGCTGGGAACTTTCTTGCTTGATTAGAGTAAGGAGAGGTCCCTAGATGGCACTTTTCCCCCCTACTCTGAAATGCTGGCATAGCAGAGGAGGGGCATGTACACTAGAAGCCTATAACACAGCTGTTCTGATTTGTTCTGTTTGCCTGCAATAGCCTCTGCTCAAGCCTGTGCTGAATGCTGTTTGTGTTGGGTATTGGGTTGTTCACCAGATAGTTGTAAGATGTTTGAGTTGGGAGTTGGGCAATACCCTCTTCATTGAGGCTGGTGTTGTAGAGATTGCTATACCCAGGGTCTCCTCACAGAGGTGACAGCAGCAGCTGGGTGAGGCTATCTAGGCAGTTGTCATGGGTTCCCAGGCTGTGTTTGCTCACACCAGGTCACAGTGTACTGGTGGCTTGAGGCTGGGAGGGCGCTGGCTAGGCGTTGGACTTTGGAGCAGTTCCTGCAGCCCTGCAGTGGTGGAGGCTCTGGAGTGAGATCTTGGGGTCCAGGTGCAGTGATGGAGTCTTAGGGATGATGTCTTGGGCCTGGCAGGAGCTCTGGAGCACAGAAGCAGAGTCTCGGGTTCCAGTGTGAGAGCCTCAGGGCTGGGACTGGGGAAAAGTTGGAAGCAGGGTTTCTGAGCAGGGCCTCTGAGCCACAAACAGGGCTGTGCAGGCAGTGAGGCTGATCCAACCTGAAGGGTAGGGTCAGGGCCAAGTAGGCAGGAGGCAGTTGGGGCCTGGAGGATGGAGACAGGGCTGAACAAGTAGCAGGTTGTTCCATAGCCTTGGGGACTTTGTGGATACCAGTCTTGGTGGGCAGAGGTCAGTTCCAGTGGCCCAGGAACCTTGGAGTTCTCTCTGCCCTACCCAGGACCTGTGGAAGCAGTCACCCAAAGCCTCTTAGGTCAGAGCCTGCAGTACCCCTGTCAGTTCCCATACTCAGATCCCATTGCACTGTAGGGGAGAAGCACTTGGCTTCCAGTCTTAGGGTACAACTCAGGGAAGCCATCAGGTAGTCCATTCCCTGCCCAGCCTGGTGTGGACCTAGCACCATGCACCTGAGAGCTCAGGATGGCTTTAGTTGCTGTCTGATCTCCATAATGTCTGCGGTCACTGCAATGACTGCACAGACTCCAGGCAGGTTCTGGGGTATAGGTATGTGGCAGTGGAGTTGGGAGGAAGCCATCTCACAACTCACACAGTGCCAACAGGGTGAGTGCAGCGCCCCAGAGCTCTGTCCTCCTATTCTTTTTCTGATCTTGTTGTAATATATTGCCCTGTCACCTTTTTATCCCCCCACACTGAGTGTCTTGTGTTGCTTCTCTGTGATTTCACAATGTTGCATCAGAGAAGAGCAATCCATCTGTAAGCAGCTGTCTGCATTTTTCACTTCTTTCCTTGGGTGCAACTGCTGGCAGACTCCTTCTAGTCTGCCATTTTTCAAATTAGCAGGATGTTCTTTCATGTCTACCTTTCAAGTATGTATGTCCTTTGGAAGAGACTGAAGTGAGAAATTAAAAGCCTGAGAACTTAGACTGGCTGCTGCTATAAGTGATCGTGATCAAAGTGCTGAAGTAATTTTTGATTCGTGAGGACATACTATTGCCATTTTGTTCGTGGATTTCTGTCTGTTTGTACTTGTTTTTTTCCCTCTCTTCCTCTCTTGCTGTCTTCCTTTGTTATTTGGTGATTTTTTTTTGGTAGTGATTTGCTTTGATTGTTTTTCTGTTTACCTTTTGTGTATCTATTATATGTTTTTTTTTTCTTTGTAGGGGGTTAACTCAAGGCTTACATAAACTATCTTATAGTTATAACTGTCTTTTAAGTTGATAACAACTTAACTTCAACCATATACTACAATTTTACACTTTTACTCCCCACTACCATACTTAGATTTCTTATAGAAAGAATTTACTTTTTTTAATATTGTATATATTAACAAATTTTTGTCTTTTAACTTTTATATTAGGGTTAAAAATAATTTATGTACCATGATTACAGTGTTACATTATTCTGTATTTGTACATATATTTACCTTTACCAGTGATATTTATGATTTCATATGCTTTTGTGTTGCTTTTAGAGCATTTTTGTTTCCATTTTAAAAAACTCTTTTAAGTATTTCTAGTAAGACAATTCTAGTGGTGATGAACTATCATAATTTTGCTTTCCTAGGACAGACTTTATTTCTCCTTCATTTTCAAAGAATAATTTTCCTGGGTAGTAGTCTTGGTTGGGAATTTTTCCTCAGTATTTTAAATATGTCACCCAACTCTTTTTTTAGCCTGAAAAATTTTTGCTGAGAAATATGTCAATAATCTTATAGGGGTTTCATTATATATGATGAGACATTTTTCTCTCGCTGCTTTCAAAATTCTCTTTGTCCTTGACTTTTGAGAATTTGATTATAATGTGTCTTAGTAGAGTCTTCTTTAGGTTGATCTTCTTTGGGAACTTTGAGCTTCATAAATGTAGATATGTATTTCTTGCCCCAGATTTGGGGCCTTTTTAATCATTATTTTCCAAAATAACCTTTCTTCCTTATTCTCTCTCTTTTCTCCTTCTGGGGATCCCATAAAGGCATAAGTTGGTTTGCTTGCTGGTATCCCATAAATATTGTAGACTTTCTTCACTGTTTTTCATTTTCTTTTCTCCTCTGACTGCATGATTTCAACAACCTGCCTGTGAGTTCACTGATTCTTTCTTCTGCTTGATTGAATCTGCTGTTGAAGCTCTCTATTTCATATTTTATTCCACTCATCATATTTTCAGCTCTGGAATTTATTTTTAAGAAATTACTTCTATATCTTTGTCCGACTTCTTGTTTTTTACATGTATTATTTTCTTGATTTTGTTGAATTGTCTATCTGTAATCTCTTGTAGCTCACTGAGCTTCTTTAAAATAATTATTTTTGAATTCTTTGTCTAGCAATTTGTCTTCAGTTCTTTGTGGTTAACTACTGGAGACTTATTGTGTCCTTTTTGTGATGTTATGTTTGTCTAATTTTTCTTGTTCTTAGTAGCTTTGAGTTGGTGTCTATGAATTTTATGGAACATTCACCTCTTCCAGATGTCATGGACTAGCTTCTCTGGGTACAAGGGTGATAAGTAGGTAGGGAGCACTGGTTCTGGGACACAAGAAGGCACCAATTCCAGTGTACTCAGGGTTGCTGGTTCCAGGGGCATGTGGCGGTGATGGGTCTAATTAGCATCAAGTTGGGGCATGTGTGGCAGCATTGGGTCCAGGCTAGTCTGTGGAGTGGATATGCATGTGATGGTGCCAGGGCAGGAGGGCAAGGCACAGTGGCATGGGCTCTATGTAGCTCCATCAGCTGGGGTCTGCATTGACAAAGACTATGGGGGTGTCCGATGTTGAAGGCTGTGAGTGTCTGCAGTGGTAGCAAGAAATGCGACCCTCCTGTTCTTTTTCCATTGTAGGGAAAAGTTGACCCAACAGGATTCCTCCTGGTGTTGAGCTGTGCAAACCTGGAAAACAGAGTGACAATGCTAAAATGTTTCCCACACTTTTATATGAGACAGTTCTTGGTTTTTGTACAACACTGACTTGGCATGACTTCTTAATCATATTCTGGAGCTCTCCTAGAGATATTTTTGCCCATGGAGAGTTGTTAAATCATTGAGGGACAAGGCCTGGGACCTCTTAGTCTATTATCTTGCTGATGTCATTCCTACCTAACTCCATTTAGTATTTCCATAATCTTTATATATTAAGACAGTATCTATTTACTCTTAAATGTGAACAATGTAAATTTAGCATTTTTCCTTTTTCTTCCTTTCACTATCTGCCCTAGTTACATCAACATTATTTAATTGTATTATACTTTTTCTTGGTGTTTATGATTATATACTTAATATATTTAAACTTATGTTATTTGATTTATTAGCTCTTATTTAGAGCTCTGACAGAGATTGCTCATCAAATTTAGAAAGATTTATGGATTCATATTATAATCAAAAACATTTTAAAGGATTCCTGGAAATATTTGTGTAAAGGGAAACCATGAAAGAGTCAGGGATTTTTGCTAGTTAGAGATGATATTGGCAAAACTTTTAGGTATGGAATATTACTCTTAATGAACCAAGGGTACATATATTATTAGTATCAATAAAAGTCAAGATATCTGGATCATAAATTGATTTTCCTATAAAATATACACTTTTTATCTACCTAGTTAAGTTTTTTTCAAACTGCTAAACATTTTTTCATCATTACTATAACACCTATTATTAATGCATGCCTGGTTTTCTGAATTCTTTGTAAAAGGAGAGCTTCAGTTTGCAGAGAAGGGAAAAAAGTCTTCTTTCTATTTTCAGTGTGCCAGAACAAGGATAAGTCACTTATTTCATTTCTTATTTAGTTCTATCACTTTTATTAAATTTTGTTAAAATTCTTCATAAATTTAGGATAGTGTTTGAGTTTCAATTGTACAGTTTTGACTGGTTTTGGTATTCCCATGTATTTTAGTGATATGTTTTGAAAAGATTCTACAGATACTGCTTGGATATTTGGTCTTTTCTAGTTACTATGCCTGAACATGAATGCATTTATTTATTTATTTATTATTTATTTATTTATTTTTGAGACAGTCTCTCTCTGTTGCCCAGGCTAGAGTTCCATGGCGTCAGCCTAGCTCACAGCAACCTCAAACTCCTGGGCTCAAGCAATCCTGCTGCCTTAGCCTCCTGAGTAGCTGGGACTACAGGCATGTGTCACCATGCCCGGCTAATTTTTTGTCTGTATATTTTTAGTTGTCCAGCTAATTTCCTTCTATATATATTTTTTTTATTTTATGTTTTTATTTTTTTTTATTTCAGTATATTATGGGGGTACACATTGTTTAGGTTACATGTGTTGCCTTCCCCCTGTCCCCCAGTCTCCCCCGGAGTCAGAGCTTCAAGCATGTCCATCTTCCAGATGGTGTGCATCATACTCATTATGTATGTGTATACCCAACCCCTCCTCCCCCCTCCCATCTGCCTGACATCGGATTAATGTTATTCCTATATGTCCACTTAGGTGTTGACCAGTTGATATCAATTTGCTGGTGAGTACATGTGGTGCTGGTTTTTCCATTCTTGAGATACTTCACTTAGTAGAATGGGTTCCAGCTCTATCCAGGATAATACAAGAGGTGCTGTATCACCATTGTTTCTTAAAGCTGAATAGTTCTCCATGGTATACGTATACCACATTTTATTAATCCACTTGTGTATTGATGGGCACTTGGGTTGTTTCCACAACCTTGCAATTGTGAATTGTGCTGCTATACACATTAAGCAGATGTCTTTTTTGTAGAGTGTCTTTTGTTCTTTTGGGTAGATGGCCAGTAGTGGGATCTCTGGATCAAATGGTAGCTCTACTTGTATCACTTTAAGGTAGCTCCATATTGCTTTCCACAGATGTTGCACTAGTTTGCAGTCCCACCAGCAGTGTAGGAGAGTTCCTATCTCTCCACGTCCACACCAACATTTATTGTTTTGGGACTTTTTTTTCCCCATTTTTTTTTAATTTCAGCATATTATGGGGGTACAGATTTTAAGGTTTCAATAAATGCCCCTTCCCCCCCTACCCCCACAAGTCTGAGTTTCCAGCATGACCATCCCCCAGATGGTGCACATCTCACTCATTATGTATGTATATACCCGCCCCCCTCCCCCCTTGCCCAATACCCTATTACTGTAGTACCTATGTGTCCACTTAGGTGCTGCTCAGTTAATACCAGTTTGCTGGTGAATATATGTGGTGCTTGTTTTTCCATTCTTGGGATACTTCACTTAGTAGTATGGGTTCCAGCTCTAACCAGGAAAATATAAGATGTGCTATATCACCGTTGTTTCTTAGAGCTGAATAGTACTCCATGGTATACATATACTACATTTTATTAATCCATTCTTGGATTGATGGGCACTTGGACTGT
>VSMD01028960.1:0-66487 GCA_008750895.1 Mirza zaza
TTATTTTGTTAGTGTTAATCTATGCTACTACTTAACCTAGGACAATTGAAAACTCAAATATTCATTACCAATGTTTATGAATTTCCATATTGCTTTGCCTCAGCCAACAATATTTTAACACAAATCCATTTTAAAAATCCTCAAGGAATTCAGTGGGAGATGTATAGTTATCTAATTTGAGACTTAACTCAGCGATATAGGGTGTAAGTAACATTTCCAGAAATGGAGCAAAGTGCCATATTATCTTGGCTAAGATTGTTACTTCTTGATCCTTCCCCAGAAATTTCTCTTAACTTACCAACAAAGACTTAAAAAAAAATTAAACAACCATAATCAGTAAATATAAATGATACATAAAATAGGAAATTGAAATCATGATGAATAGTGATGATGTTAGCATGAGAAGAGAATCAATAAAAGAGCATAAAAGCAAGCTAGGTGTGCTTTTAGAAAGACATGATCAGCAACATCAGATGGATCGGGAGAAAGGATGGAAACTGAACGATACAAGGAAGACACCAAAGTTATGGGAGAGAACAGAAAAGTGAGAAAAGAGAACTAGCAGCATCAGAAATTATCTGCTTAGGGAGAGCAATTTCATCTCATCTTCTAGCTTCGTGTCTCTGGGGAGGGTACTGGTGTCTCTTATTGAACTAAATGTTTTCTGGAGGTAATTCTAGAACTGGAGTTCTTCCATGGTTCTAAGTCAAATGAAGAAAAAATAGTTCTAGAATACTGGAGTTTCTGGTCAGTTTTGTGCTAGCAAGTGTTACAGACCTTGGTTATAAAACCTGAAAAAAAAAATTCAAGAAGTCTTCAAGTCTGCAAGTATAATGGCAAGAACAAGTCTCATGATTCTCATGAATGTGGAAAGATATTTAAGGGATTGAAAGAAATACTAGATTTAGCCTAAAACATTCATCAAGCCAAAGGAAAAGGTATTGTATATCCAGATGACTCATAAGGTCAAAAGATCAAGGATAGACCTAAAAAGGGCACTACAAATTAAGAACTGGTTATATGATAGATATTTAGATTTCCCCAAATTAAGGACATTGTACAATAGCAGTATCACCTCAGTTTATATCATTAAAATTACATAATTGGCACAATCCTAAGTCTGTGCCATTATCCGCTTATAAGATAAGATGATGCTATAATGAGTTTTCAGAAAGAGGGCTCAGCCCACAGGGACTGAGAGATTACAGGCTCTGCAAACCAATTTGCTATTCCTTGTTGTGTCTTCCAGAAAGCAAAGCTCCTCTGCAGAATGCAAAAGATATAACAGATATTATAACCCATATCTGGTTAGTCTTTTTATTAATATAAATACAAAGTGTTTCCACATTCATAATTATAGTTACCATGCAATATTATTGCAATTCTTTATTTCATTTCTACCCTGTGAAAGCAGTTGTATTTCTCTAGTTTAGAGTTAATCCCTGAAAGAAAGAAGTAGATGCACAAAAATGACTGCCCATTTAAAATTTTAAGACAACTACAAGGAGCTTTGTGTAACTCCAGAATAAGCTGTCATATTCTAGTATATTCTACACTGTTTTAAGTTGGCAATGACTGACATTCCCTTCCATTCAACTGCCCCGTTTATTCCTACACAGTCTTCATTTCCTTCAGGCATATGATCCCTTCTACAACAAGCAATTGAGCTTAATTTCTGAAATGCAAGAGGTAGAACACACACACACAGTAAATGTAATCACATAAAATAAATATTCATATCAAAAGAAAAGATCAAGAAAGAGCACAGAATCAGGCTACTTTATTTGGCAGATCCTCACACAGTGCTTCCCAGTGCAAGTGATGTTTTAACTTAGACAGCCCTCATGACAACCCTACAGAGCAGATAATAGTAACCCCATTTTACAGAAGATAAAACTGAGTCACAACAAGGTAAAGTAACTTGTCTAGGACTTGAAACAAAGCATACTTTGAACCGTTACCAATGCTGCCTCCTGTTCTCTACCATCTCCTTTGTCAGTTCCCTCAATGAAACTCTTCAAGTAACTACTGCAGTTAACCAGGAAAAAAGTGTGTGTGTGTGTGTGTGTGTGTGTGTGTGTGTGTGTGTAGGAAAAAAGAGAGGGCAATTTCCCTTACTAAGTAAATTAATCATGTGTTTGTGAAGAGGGCAGAGAAAAAGGCAAGCTCTTATCTAGCCAAACTTTTAAAAATATTATAAAATCCTGTTTTAGGAGCCGCCAACAATATGGAAGGGTAAAGCATCTTGACATCATAGCCCTAGGTTTTATTTAATTTCTAAGGAAAAAAAGGATACACATTTCCTTTTAGTGTGAATTATTAGCTAAAATTAGAAGGCATGGCCAATGGAACACTCGGTGAGTCTGAAATGACATAATGAGCACCATTTTCTCTGAGGACAGGCTCTCATTACTTTTTCCCAAAGAGGAAAACTTCTCAAAGGAAGTATTTGAAAATATTCACAGAGGACATTCATAATAACCAACAATAACATAAAGTTTCATAAATATAAAACTATCTGTTTTAATAATCAATGAGTCTCAAACCTGAGTCTTAAACCCATTTTTAACTATTTTCCAAATAACTTTAAGTTTAATCATTCAAAATAAGGGCTAGAGCTCAATTTATTAATATCCTTCACTTAAAATACTTAAATAGTTAAATATATTTTATTAGTTCACATTGACTGTAATAGTTTTTCTCATATATTGCTAATACTTAAAATAGTATAAGATTATTTTGGTAATTACATCTATACTATTCTTCTATGGTTATAAACAATAAAAGAGGTCCACAGTCACAATCTTATTTAATTCTTACAACAATCTCAAGAGGTAGACAAGACATTATCTTATCCTTGTTTTTTAATTTTATATTTATTTTTTTTTCTATTTTTAGTTGGCCAATTAATTTTTTTTTTTATTTTTAGTAGAGACAGGGTCTCTCTCTTGCTCAGGCTGGTCTCGAACTCCTGAGCTCAAATGATCCACCCGCCTCGGCCTCCCAGAGTGCTAGGATTACAGGTGTGAGCCACTGCACCCGGCCCTTATCCTCATTTTTATGGATAGGAAAACTGAAGCTGAAAGAGTTCAGGGCCTTCTATAATCACAATTTACAACTTCTGTTCACATCACCAACAATTTTATGCCAAAATCCAAATCATACACAGAACAGAAAAGTATAACTGTTAAATTGCCCAATAGAAATATCATTGGCATCGCCAGTTCCCAAGGAGATTAAATAAGAAACCAAGCCTCTGTTACCAGTCCTTCTGAATGATAGAATTCTTCAGGAAACCAAGCTAATCAAACATTGCCACACACATAATTGAGAGAAGGGCTTATTTCATACACAAACACACACCCCCCCCCATCATGTTGACTAGCATGTACACAAAGAACCATAGTTTTCCAGAAGATGTTACTTACCGTGAGCCTAAAATATTTAATAACATTAAAATAGGCTTCAAAAGCTATAGTCTAAAACATTAATAATTAATATTTGGCTTACTGTTTATGATTCAATAACTTTCCAACAGGGATAAATGTTGTATGATGTTCTTACTATTAATTTGCTGTGGTTTAATATTTTATTCTTGTTCTTCAAGAGTGTAAATACTAGAAGAACAAAACATTTTTCTTATGACTAATGTATATGCTATTGAAAGAGCAAATCCTTCATTTCTTCATTAGGGAAAAGGTCTAATATTTATCCCTGAGGTACATAATTAGTTGAACTAATGTTTACAACACATTTTAAACTCAATGAAGCACTTAACTATATTCCAGACACAAAAAATGATTAATCTGCCTAGAATTCCAGGCAATTTGGCCATTTAACTTAGATTCTACTGAGAACTATCACATTTTTTATTAATTCAGGAGGAATGGAAATTATATGTTGACTTTTTTTTTTAACATCAAATCCAAATAGTCTTACCATGATTGACATCTGGAAATATAAATGAAAGAGAAGATCGAAAACAACACACATACAGGTATCATTAGAAAGCATGCTGATAAAGACCTAGCCTATGAAAGGGCTTTAATAGGTGCTGGATTGTTGACTGTGAATTCTTTCTGGGGTCACTAGGTGGCATATTACTCTGGGTTGTCTGCACAGGTACCTATAAGGAGCTTGTTACCAGGGACCTCAGAAGAGGACATGGAATGCCTTCAAAGAAATAAGCAAGAGTACCTACTACGCTTTCCTAAAGAAGCTTTCTTTTTTAATTGAAGTGAACTGAAATTATTTGAATTGAAAGAACAGAACTGTTCAATAATCTGGTGTATCATATGAAAAAGAAAATTTACTGAAACTAAAAATCACAACAGTTAAATCATATGTAAATCACAACTTTTTGTTAAGAATTATAAGATTACAAAATATTATATTTATATATTTTATATATTCATGTTTTATATAAATATAATATTTTACATTATAAAATATTCATGTATCTTAAGAATACAGAGGCTTACTGAAAGATACATAAGCAGCTTTAACTATATCATTAATAGATTCCTTCCCTGTAAGTAATAGAATAAGAGGCATTTACTGGATGTGATTCCTTTAAGGCCTGGTATAAATATATTTTGAAAAATTTCAGGGTCATATGCTATTTTTATAAAAAGAAAGGGAAATATATATATATATATGCTTAGAGTTTTTTAAAGAACATAGAAAAGATGTGAATTTCTAAAAAGTCTAAAGCATTAAAAAGAATTTTAAAAATGTTTATATAGTTTCTTCTCTTTTTTGCTTTTTTTTTGTATTTTCTGGTATTTCTATGACAAACTATTACTTGTATTCCTAAACCACAGTAAGATATACTCTCTAAATGATAAATCTAAAACAAAATGGCAGACTGGAAGACACAATATAAGAGTTAAAAATAAATTTTATTTTATGCCACAATTGTGTGTCAGTTTTTTATATTCAGAAGAAAAGCATAAAAAACACAGCACATTATGGTTAACATATCTTTGGAGAAGTCATTGCTATCGTGAGGTGGATTTTACTTTATAACTCTATTGTCATTTTCATGAACTAGCAAGTTTTTTTGTTTTGCTTTTCTTTTTTACTCATACAATGGATTTTATGTCCTTTTGCAACTTCTGCTTAATATATCAATCAGATCATTCTAAATATTGTCAATGTCTCTTAGGAGTAAAGGTTGCATCACTTCAAATTATCTATAATTTAGGAGATGGTTTGTTAAGTTAAATATCTATTTCTTTAATTGTATTCTTTCAGCAATACCATGATACCATTTCTCTTTTCAATATATTACACAATAAATTGTCTACTTTGGATTTTTTGTTTGCCTTCAACATAATATTTAATACATGAATTTAAAATCTGAATATTCAAGGATATCTAATACTGTGCAGATTGAAAATGAAAAGGTATGGCCAATACATTCAATAACAGATTAAAGGACAATTATGTTAAAAAAAAAATAAGAATCAGATTGAAAGAAAAAAAGAAAGGGCTATGATCAAAACAAATTTAGAGAAGGAATTAGAGTATGACAAATAATTTCAAGGTCATCCAATTATATTTCTACATTTGATTTGGTCTTATTTACAAGTTTAAATTGGCGTACATTGCTGATTCTTAGGATGCCATTTACAAATTAAACTAAAAAAAAATTGAAAAGAAGATACTGTCCATTCATATATTTATTCTGACTTTGGTTTAACCTTGAAGAAAAATATCTTCCAGAACTACACAGAAGTTTTAAAATTATAATTTAGCAGTACAGTATTATTATAGCATATTGCAAAAACTTAATGTTGTTATGTTTCTAATTTTAGTCATGAAAATACAAATTATTTCTGAGCTTTGAATTTTGATTTGAAACATTATTCACTACTACATTTAACTACATTAAGATGCCACTGATTATCACATGCACCATTTTTAATAAACACAAAAAGAAAAATATTGTCATATTATGACAATTATCACATGAATGTTCAAATTTAATTTTTTTTAAAAATTCGACTTATTTATAGACTTTTATCATATATAACCTTTATGTATATGTAAAATAGGAAAATATAAGTGAAATAAACTGGTTAAGATAGTCTTAAAACTTCTTCATATTCAGATTCTTACTCTTCAAAATCATCAACACCTTGACTTCAAGTCATCAATGCCTTGTCTCACGTGTAAGATCAACCTTCATGCCATCAAGATGGTAAATGATGCAGCATTTCTTAAAGTGCTCCGCAACTGTCTCCAGAAACTTCTTTCAACTTGCTCAAGTTCCTCTCTCAAAGGAACTTAAATAGTTTGTTGACTGAAATTTTGAGGCATTACAGTCATACTACCCGGAATAACAACCAAGTTTGCACATGTGAGAGCAATGACAGCTACAATAAGCTGCTGCCTGGACAATAGCAAGGAGGAGACTTTACCTATTATAAGACACACTCCAATTTCACAAACACTAAAATGAGTAAGATACTCTGCTGCTCAGAACTGAGAAAACATGATATTCACATTCACTTCTGGTTAATCTAATCTACAACAAAAATTGGGAGTCTTCATACATCTCCTAACCCATGCTTATAAGCTATAAGCTAATTTTTGTGCTATCTCTAAGTATTTAATACAATTGAATGCATAACACTTTTTAAATATCCACGTCTGAGGTTTCACAACCAACTAAAATATACATATGTTAGGTTTCAACAAAATGTTTTTATTACAACAATAAATATAAACATCACTGGCTTTAAAGTTGTATGTATAATTACAAAGCAAAAGCGTATGTTTTCGCTAAGGATCTTGGACACCTTGTGAATTTGGCATGGCACTTTAGCAAAAATAGATTTATTTACTATTACTGTTCATGCATCAGTCATGAACTCTCAATATGTGAGGTTTGTGCTGTTTTTATGAATCTAGTTCGCTGCAGAATCCTGGAAATCTGCTGTGTGGCAATAAAGTGTGAATAACTGAATTATTTTACTAAAGCAGGTATTCCTGCTTCCTTTACTTTGTTGTAATACCAACCAACAAATTACCATGATTGAAATTTAATTATACTACCCAAATGGTAAACTTTCTTAATATAGGGAAATAGTAAACGGCAAGAGAGAAGAAATCAGGTTTTAAACTCTGATAGACTAGAATCCTGGGTATTTCACATACCTACTGGGTGAGTTTGAACACTTTTCTTAGGTTGAACTTGCTAACTAGTGAGATAATGAAGAAAACATTTCATTGGTTTGCTATAGGACTTAATTAGAAAATGACATAACTTACAGAAATCTGTAGGCTATATCTGGTACATAGAAAGGATTCAGAAAATGTTAATTTCATCCTTCATTATTCTGAAATAGTCAATTCACAACACATTATTAGTAAATATCTCATATGTACTAAATCAGAAATCTAAAATTCAGCCTCCATTTAGAGCTCCAGAGCTCCTCAAGTGTTATCCAGAATTTTCCAGCTACAGCTCCTGTGTTCCTTCTACTACTCAAAATCCTCTATTCAGTGCCTGGAGGAACACGATGCATACCATGTTTATTAGATCATTTTTCTAATGGGTGACCCTGCTGGGCTCCAGACCAGTTGTAGCTCAAGGAAAGAGCCCTTGGTACTAAATCCTAAGGCTTTCTTTGCTATTACATCATTTTACAAAAGAATATCTGCTTACTGCTGACCAGTATCAAGACTATGAAGCCAGAAATTTCAATGGCATGAGGTTTTGTAGCATAAAGGTTAAAGGAAATAAATGATTACATTCTAAAGTAGATGACAAGACAAAACCACTGGAACTGCATTTAAAAATCCAAACTTCATCCAATAGACACTGATATCTTTAATTGTATGTGTCAAGGTGCAGTCCAATCAGGATTTTACTCTACATCTATTAGCAAATTTATTTTCCTGATAAAATCAATCATACTTTACCACTCATCTTTGTAGTACTATCCTGATAACCACACACAGTTTTGATAATTACTATACATTTTATGGAAGTTATATGTTATGATGTCATATCTATACCATAAGTCAATATACTTGTGTCTTGTAAGAGACCCTGAAAGAGATTTAAGTAAAAATTTATTTGGAAATGAAAAGAGGAACTAGCTTCTAAGTTGATTCTCTCAGCAAGAAGATTCCCAACTTTTCAGTTTTGTATTTCTTTTGTTTTAAAATAGAACTTGAGTACAAAATTCTTACAGAAGTGGGAAGGAAATAAAGACAAATGTTGATAAGAAATGATAAAAACTTCCAGTTATAAATAAATTTAAAGCAAGAAATTTTAAGCAAACATTTAGATAAGGAGGCCATATTTCATTGGAATATATCCTATTAAAACTGAAATAACAAAACTTTCTAGTTATTAAAAGTGTAAGGCAAGAAAAATTTTAAAAGCATTCAGGTATGAAGGCTATATTGTACTGTGAATCTGAAGACCACAAAACAGACCTTGGATGGCTCTTTTAAATAGGTAATTCTAAACCTTCAATATTGTAACACATGTCATGATCAGACAGTACCCTATGAGGTAATACCAGTTTGGACTAGTGGACTGCAGAATAATTTTCATATTTGCAAATTATAATTGCATATTTTCATAAGGTTGAGTACCAATGAAAAAGAAAGTAAAACAAAAAACCTACCCCCTCCACCCCACCCAGAAGAGATCTGGGAACCTGATACCTTTGGGGATTGTCCTGTGTTGCCTGCAAAAGTCATGTGACCCACAAGCAACAGTATCTACCATAGAGCCAGGCAGTCAATACTTGCTTATTTTGATGTCAACCTCCCTATTACAATCACATATTCAGTAGCTATTAAAGGAAATCCCCAGTGGCACAGCTCACCTGGATTTGCCCAAGAAAAGTGGACTAGTGGCTGCAGTTGCCGGGCATAGCCCACTTGGTTTGGAAACCTTTCAGTAACATTGCTCAGAGGCATCTTCCCTCCCCAAATATTAAAAGAGAATCAACTGAGAATGACTGAACTTACAATGAGAAATGAGAATTATATACTATTTGGTCTATGGTTAAGTTAACCAACACAGGCAACACAAAAGGTGTCTAATATTTTAAGCCTCTAAATTACTTCTCTCTGGAAGAAACCTTCAGCCAGATGTGGCTAAGTACACCATCTACTTTTCTGGCCTGGTGTAAATTTCTCTTCTCTGGATGACTATTCTTCCATTTCATGCCCTGTTCTGGAATAGTCAATGTCTTGCGTCAAGGGATGTAATGGGAACTGCAAAGTCTTCTCAGTTCTGCCAATATTCAAAGTTCATATTGCGAGTACAAAGTCCTCATCAGGAATGTGACCACAATGCTTTTACTTCTCTCTGATGCTCTGTGGTGTATCTGCGGCCACTCACTAAAAGGCTGTGTGGGGCTCCCCTATTTGGAGCAGATCTGTGTCACTGCCACTGTCTTTATCCACATACCTCTTTCTACTATCTCCAAATCTCCATGATGAATATATATCAATTTTTACTACATGTTACCTGAAAATCTTCCAAAAGAGTAATATATCATGTGACTGGACAAGTAACAAAATGTTGAGACAGTTAATACAATAGAAATCAAACTATAAAAATCTATCAGAGGAAAATAGCTTGGTAGTTCCTGAGTAAGCAAATGGAGAAGTACTATATGATCATCGATTCTACTCCTACGTATATACCCAAAAGAACTGGAAATAGGTATTTGAACAAAACTCATACACAAATGTTCACAGCAATTTGATTCATAATAGCCAAAAGATGGAATCGACCCACATATCCATCAACAGGTAAGTGGATGGACAAAACATGGAATATCCATACAGAATGTTACTCAGCTAATAAGAGGAATAAAGTACTGATACATGTGACGAGATGGATGAACGCTGAAAATATGCCAAGTGAAAGAAGTCAGACACAAAAGGACAATATTGTATGATTCTGTTCATATGATATAACCACGACAGGCAAATCCATAGAA
The DNA here is from genome assembly GCA_008750895.1 of Mirza zaza. NCBI lineage: Eukaryota > Metazoa > Chordata > Mammalia > Primates > Cheirogaleidae > Mirza > Mirza zaza. The sequence goes on from VSMD01028960.1 coordinate 9,981, forward strand.
AAAGAAAGCAGATTGAGGTTGCCAGAGCTGGGGAAGGGGTGGAGGGTGGGGAGGAATAGAGAGTGACTGCTTAACATTCTAGGGCTTCTATTTGAGTGTGAAAGTTCTAGAACTAGATAGTGGTGATGGTTACACAACATTGAGAACATAGTCAATGTCACTGAATTGTATATTTTAAAGTGGTTATAATGTAAATTTTATGAGATTTTGCCACAACATCAGAGTGAGAAATTGTCCGTGATCTAGACGTAAGCAATTCGCAAATCCTCCCTGAGGCGAGTTGTATGAAAGGCCCAGAAAGGAAAGGGTCCCAACTACTTATTTTGCCATTAAATAGGACGTTCTTTTAAAAATTACTTTAGGCCAGGTGCGGTGGCTCACACCTGTAATCCTAGCACTCTGGGAGGCCCAGGGGCATGGATTGCTCAAGGTCAGGAGTTCAAAACCAGTCTGAGCAAGAGTGAGACCCTGTCTCTACTATAAATAGAAAGAAATTAATTGGCCAACTAATATATATAGAAAAAATTAGCCGGGCATGGTGGCGCATGCCTGTAGTCCCAGCTACTTGGGAGGCTGAGGCAGCAGGATTGCTTGAGCCCAGGAGTTTGAGGTTGCTGTGAGCTAGGCTGACGCCATGGCACTCACTATAGCCTGGGCAACAAAGTGAGACTCTGTCTCAAAAAAAAAAAAAATTACTTTAGCTACCAGATTTTAAATTCAGAATGTTTCAGCATGTTGTTGTTATTAAATACAATAATAGAATGGCAACTGAAATTCTACCTGACAGGTGAAAAGATTAGAAAATGTTCCTTGTTTTTTTTTGCACCTCAATTATAAAAATACAAAAATGAGAATGCAAAGCAGTAAATAAGGTGTCTACATTGTTAGAAGCAAAATAGTGTTAGAGATGTTGAATAGAAGATGACAACTGCAGAGAAGAGATTCTCATAGGTGTTGTGCTTCCTCCAGCAAAAACAAAGCAACACGTTAAATCCCACTTACTACCCCACTGCTTTGAAAATATGAGTTCAATATGTTTCATAGAAAGTAGTGTCTTAAAACCCATAGGGGCCATAGATATTATCTGGTTCCACTATGTTTCAGATATTAGAAAATGGGAGTTTCCATTCAAGGTCACACAGTAAATTCAATGAACATTTTTTATGTTTTTATGTATATTACCTTAACATTACCAACAGTGCGGCAAATTCAGTGTGTGAGATTGTAACAATGTGAAATAGGTGCTAGGTGTCCGGGGCAGAGAGCACTAATGTTTTTGGTTTGTGCATGTCACACTATTGTAAGGAAATGGCAGTGGGGAACTCTGTGTCACCTGATTTTGAATCTCATGTTACTTCCAGCACACTGCCTCTTTCTCCTATTAAGAGCCAAGATGAAAACCAAGACTTTGGACCCACAATGCATTGTTCTCTCTCATACACCGCCCTGTTCCCTCATCCTAAACGGTTAAATAAAATACGGAGTGCCAAGGATTTTAAAAGCACAAACATAAGAGTAAAATGTACACTGTTATGTTAATATACTCACGTTAATAATACCAATTGTAACATGTTCCATCAGAAGTTAATGTAACACAAATATATAATGAACTATCTCAGCCAATTCTTGCAATTATATAAGGCAATATGTTCCATAAATTTGTTCCAAAATCAAAATTTCCCTAGAGATAAATATATAATTTTCTAAAATGGTTTAAAATGACAATTTCTGAACAGATTGGAAGAAAAATTTCTAGTCTTCTTATTAAGGAGGAAGAGAATCAACATTACAAATTAATTTTGCCATCATGGAACAAATTACTCTGATTTGTAAAGAAGAAAAGAGTCCGAGTCATAGTAACATGATAAAAATCCTGATTTGGGGAGACAAGGAACTGTAATTACATCCCCACAAATTGGCTTTCCTTCATAGGTAATGAGAGGCATGAAAACAAATCTTACACAAGCAATGCTTTCAACAGTAATGAGAATGATAGCTACTCTCTACTATATGCCTACTTTTTGCCAAAAACTGTGCTGCGGCCTGACATAAACTGTTTCTAATCCTCACATTAAACCTCTAGGTAAGCAAAATATCTCCATTTTACAAAAACAAGGACTTAGAAAGTTTAAGTAATTTTTAACTTTGAATAGCTATGAAATGGAGGTACAAGGATTGAAACTCTGGAGTCAATGATTCCGTTCTATTGTTCCCAGTTCACCATGCAAAGTTCCTTTGACCATAAGCCCATGATTAAAATATTTTTAGAGGAATCTCCACTTTAAAGATTATAGAAAAGCTTTTGAAGTAGCAGAGATAAAGGCATGTGTTTATATATTAGTTTAATACAGCTACATCAGTATACTTACTATCTAAAAAGAAATACATAATTGACTGGCATGTTTATAACATATAATCCCTAAAGTTTATCTCCAAAAATACCTTTTACAAAGAAAAGGAACTAGTATTAAAAAGCATTTTCTTCAAGTGGAACTACTGAGAGAAAACTTATCACTAATTTAAGCAATTAATATTTTGTCATTTTTACATCTTGATAATTTTGTAATTTCAATGAAACAGAGGATATATTTCAATGAAACAGAGCCTCATTATCTAAATGTTTTCTTAAAATTTCTTGCTTTAAATTTATTTATACTGATAATGTAGAGGGCCTTTCTTCCCTTTTAGAGCTTTGTTCTAGATATCCTGCGAAATAGCAAAATTCTATGAAAGACAGTGAAAACTCCTCAATTAAGGGCTAATGTGTTGATACAAGTTACAAGCACCCACTTCAAGCACATTTGCATAATTGAATTCATCAAAAGCCAAGTCTAGAAAACTTTTCAAAAGCAAGGCTGGAATCTGGAACTTATTATTGCTATTCTAACTTCATAAATGCCCTGTGTTTTTTTTTTTTTTTTTAATTTTAAGACATAGACCACAGTTGTAGATGGAGAGCCCTGTTGAATGGTTCAGAACAGGGAACTTTGAATATCTGAAACCAAGCTATCTCCTGAACTTCTCTATTTGTCCAAAACAACAGATTGAGTGAAATAACCCCACATGTAGAGTAGGAGGAAATCCATTAAATTTCTGATAAACATCTCTGTGGGGGAAGTGGGGTGGGAACCCATAAAATCAAAGCCACAGTCGCTTTTGTCTTTAAAAAGAAACTTTGAAGTCATTCATTAATATTTACTTGAATACGTGGTTTACTTAATTACCTGTAATTACACACAAAACATTTTTCATTGACATTCGGGCCACTGTGGTTCAACTTCTGTATGTATTTTTGATGTTCCTTCTATGTTAAAATGAATTGGATTGGAAAACAGGGAAACTATCATTCAAGATAATATGAAAATATTCCAAAGAGATTTTTTAATCATGTAAAACGCCGAGGTAAACTATCTAGTGGTGAAATCAGTGTGTGTAAAGAAATAAGTTAGCATCATGAAAATAACAAGGGGAAATTGCACAATGTTCCCAGATAAATTATCCTGAGGTTAAGCTTTGTTTAAAGGAATTAGTGTGGTTTGCTACAATTATTGCTTAATTTTTCATTAAGTACACACAAAAAGCTGACATTAAATATGACACGAATGTCTGAAGTAGTGGAGGCTGTATTCTAAGGTAGTATTTCATAGGCTACCTAGAAAACATTTGCAAACATTATCATACATCAACATCATATCAAGATTTATTGATTTTCTGATATGTGCCTTTATTTATATTTCTGTTTTATTAAGTAGACTGTGTACCAAGGGAAAAAGTAATTGTTATATGGAGGATAGACAGATGTAGTTGTCTGTAAGAAATTTTTTAATTCCTCACTGTAAGTCACAGTGGCTAACAATGAGTAGCTCTGAAGGGAAAGTAGAAAGTAGAATAAATATTCATCATTCATTCACTCAGCAAAAATTCACTGGGTGCTCTATTATTCGGGTATTGTGTAACCTCAGCTGACTCCCTAAAATGTAATTCCTTACCTTTAAAACTCCTCACAAAACATTGGTTGAATTCTGGGAGGGAAAATTAAAAAAAACACATTTGAGGACTGTGTGAAGAAATCTATAAAGTTCATGTCACCTGGGAGAGTCCATTATGAGGCCAAGTGATGTCCCCTCCTCAGAGCCTGAGCACCACAGGCCTTTTCCCCAAGCAGTGCCTTTCTCCTGAAATGTCATCTCTCCAGAGCTGACCGAGTCCCTGTCGTGACTGAACACACCCATCACTCAGGGGTCACCTTCTCAGCAAAGCCCTTCCTGGCCACCCTGCCTGTATGAACTGCCCCTTCTTTGACCCCTGGTCTCTCTCCATTGTAGCAGCTTCTGTTGTGATTTTTATATTAATTTATCACTAGTTATCCACTGTGTATGTTTACGGTCTGTCTTGTTTCCTCATGTGTCCCTTGCACCTAGAATACTAAGTGCTCAAAAAATATCTGTTGAAGGAATAAATGGTATGTCCTTGAGGCAGAACCAAATGATGAAAAATCTATTAAATAGTTTTGCATGATTGCACCTCATTTTAAAACACACACACAGCAGAAAGGCCTGACAAACGTATCTTATGGAACATATAATATAAAAGACTAGAGAGTTGGGAGTGAAGGATGGCAGTTTACAGAGCCTGCATTCGGCAAACTGCTTAATTATGTTCAAAGTTTCACAATCTAAAGTCCTCTCATGCATTAAAACTTCACAAATGATTTAGAGTTTTGTCTTCTTAAGGACACTGTTCAAGCTAGCATATCAGTTGGTATCTCTACTAATATTAAAGATATGTCTTATGGTAGTATGTTTTAAATATGCTTTGTACCTATTACTTACCTGGTGATGGGAGGATCGATGGATTTCAATGACCAAATTTGTAAAATTAATAGAGGAACATGGAGTTAAAAGAAATTTCTACATTTTAGGCTATTAAGATAGCCATGGAATAAATCACATCATCTTTACAATGATACATAACAGAGAGAAAAAAAATACAGTGAACACTTTTAAAAATCAAGTTGTGTAAAAAACACATTCATAAATGGGAATTTTTATTTAAGATGGATGACAGAAAAAGCCACTTTATGCGCTAATTGTGGGAAATTATCATTCATAGGACTGACATTATTTTTTGAAAAGTAGATACAACGATTCAATTAATTATTTCCACAAAGTCTATATTCTTTCTTTCAGAAACTATATACCAGAGTTATTTTTTAACCTCATCAAATGATCATGAGCAACAAAAAATTCAGAGTTTCTGAAACAGCGAGGAAGACCCTATTTTTCTTATTATTCATAAACCACAATTCATTACTTAAAAAAAAAAGCTTCATAAATATCATATTTAAAACCAACCAATCCAAATATTCCGATGTATTACTGAGCAAGCAATTTTCTGTTAGAACACTCCTGGAAGTGATTTTTCCCACAAGACTGAAAACTGCATTATGGACCTTTGCTATAGCGGCTTGGCATTACAGAATGCCACTTTATCTGGAATTTATTAAGGACAAAAACAAGCGCCTTCCCTGTCATCCCCAAGCTAACCTTCGACCACACTGGCTCCTCATGGGTCCCAGTTCAAAACTCAGTACAGACTCTCCATCCATTATCTGAAATCCTTGCAGCCAGAAAACTTTGGAATTCAGAAATTTTCAGATTTTAGAAAGGTAAACATGAATATTACGGACATCCCCAGCAGTGCCATGGGGCAGCAGCCCTTAAGCAAAGAATTTTTACTTCCATAGCAAAACATACGAATATTCACACTAAGTAGGATAAAGACTATAAATAGCTTCGCATAAGGTCAGATTGGGTTTTGCTGCCAAATAAGTTCATGTCGGGTCAGATTTTGCCGCCAAAGAAGTTAGGAAAAAAATTTCCGTTTCTCATTTTGGGATTATGGAGAAGGGATTTTATAAACCTGTGGGAATACCAGTTCTTCACTTGAAAACCCTGCTCAGAGTCCACGTCCGAAGGCTGCTATACATAAAGTAAATTTATATCAAGTTTTTCCTGCCCTTTTTCTAACAAAAAATTTGAAGAAAATCTCTAGGTAAACCTGCCGCACTAAATTTGATTTTTAAAAGGTGATATTATATTAACAGTCTATTAAGAAATTCCTACATTAGGAAATAATATCCTAGGTTCTATTAATCCATTCAATCTCTCCCTACAAAAAGAAAGTTCCAAATGCACAATTATCTTGCACAAAAACAACACGGAATTGTTGTACTAAAATGAGCAAATTCCAATGCTGAGTTCAAGAAAATATCATTATAAATTAATTATTGGAGGAGTCAAACTTTCTGTTTCACGGATGTGCAGGCACAAAACACTGAATCATTTTAAGTGCCTATTAGCTATAAGGTTGATCAGATTAACAACGAAGGAGAAAAAATGTTTTAAGTTCTAGGTATATAAGACTAAGAGAAAAAACATTGGACAGTGATATATAAAGTGAAATGGAAAAAGATATAACAGCCACTTGATATGGAATCTATCATCAGAAGTAACAACGTACTGAACATGTGATCATGCTCAGTAAACCATTACTCAAATCATCCCACTCAACACAAAAGACTTCGAGAGGTCATTTGCCTATGGAGCAGTAGCCAGCAAATTAAGCAATGTCCAAACACAGGAATGAAAATTACAGGTCAATGCAACTGCCATGTGCTCAAGGTTTGCCAGCACACCACCACCTTACTGAGTAAGAGGGTACGGTGCACTCAATGCACCCTAATCAAAGATCCTAGAACCAGAAAAGAGGAATACAACAATGAAATTCTAGCAGCATTAGGAATACTAAATGAAAATGAGAAATGGACATTTCTTTGACTCTTCCTTAAAAAAATGAATATACATTTGGATTATTTAAGCTTTGTTAGAGAAGAAACAAGTACAGCTCGACACACATAAGGCAAGCCCGTGGCAGTCTGGGACAAGGAGAGAAATTTATGAAGTCCACCCTCAGAAGAAACACAACCATAAAACCTAGCTTAAATAAAGCAAGTTGTTTTGTATTCTTAACATGGAAAAGGCAACTCAACTAAAATGGTGAAAATCCCTTTTCTGAACTTCCCAAGACAGTAAGCAAACTCATTGTAATGACATTCGTTACCTTATAGAGTCCTACGTATCTAAGCATTTTTCTCTAGTTTGCCCTTAAAAAAACACACACAATAAAATATTCAAATATCCAAGTCCTCAATAATCATTGACAGTATATATTCCTAGTCCAGTGAAACATATATTCCTACCACATAGAATGATGATACAAAAGTAAACACCTGCCATTTCTACCAGATAGAAGGCATGTTTTTCTACAAAGTAAATCTGACCTCAATGTTCACCTGCTCAGAGCCTTTTGGTGAACCTCAGGACAAAAAGAGGTCTTTAGCTCAGATTCCTTGGGATGGTTCCTGGCTTTCTCCATTCTCACGTCTTGCCATAAAACATCCCTGCACTCTACACTCCAAATATACAATGCTTAGATTCTTAAGCATACAGGCTGCGCCAAACCATTCTTTCTTTCTCTTATCCCACATTCTCTAAGTGGAAGGCTCACTTAGGAACCTGGATGTGTCATTTGGGACCACATCTTATTAATATCAACGCCAGCACAACTTCCTCTATCTTTTCCAGACTTCTTCCTCTAAATGGAATTTATCACTCCCCCTCCTTCCTGCCACCAATAGAACCTGAACTTTGCTTTATTTGGTGCCCTTAACACTTTCTACACAGATTGGTTTGACATACAGGCATATTTCTTATTGTTCTTTGCATATACTGCATTTTTTATGAATTAAAGGGTTATAGCAACCCAGCGTTGAGCAAGTTGATCGGCACCATTTTTCTAACAGCATGTGCTCACTTAGTGTGTCTTTATGTCACATTTCAGTAATTCTCACAATACTTCAAACTTTTTCATTATTATTATATTTGTTATGGTGATCTGTGATCAGTGTTACTGATGGTGTTACTATTTTAATTGTTTTGAGGAAGCATGAACGGTGCCCATATAAGACGGAGAACTTAATCAATAAATGTGTGAGTTGTAACTGCTCCAATGACCAGCTGTTCTCCCATCTCTCTTCTTCTTCTTGGGCCTCCCTATTCCTTGAAACACAACGATACTAAAATTATGACAACTGATAATCCTACAATGGCCTCTAAGTGTTCGAGTGAAAGGAAGACTCACACATCTCTTACCTGAAATCAAAACCTAGAAATGATTAAGCTTCCTAAGGAAGGCATGTCAAAAGGCTGAAAACTGGGGCTCTTACACCAAATAGCCAAGTTGTGAACACAAATGAAAAGTTCTTGAAGGAATTATTAAAAGCGATACTCCAAAACACACAGGTGATGAGCAAGCAAATCAGCTTTATTTCTGTTATGGAGAAAGTCTGAGTGGTCTAGATAGAAGATCAGACCAGCCACATTTCTTTAAATTAAAGCTAATATAGAGCAAAGTTATAATTCTCTTCAATTCTGTGAAGGTGAGAGGGGTGAGGAAACCGCAGAAGAACAGTCTAAAGGTGGCAAAGGCTAGTTTATGAGATTTAAAGAAAGGAGCTGTCTCCATGATGTAAAAGTGCCAGAAGAAGAAGCAAGTGCTGACTTAGAAGCTGCAGCAAGTTATCCAGAAGATCTAGCTACAGTAATTGATAAAGGTAGCTATGCTCAACAATAGATTTTCAACGTAGATGAAACAGCTTTATACTGTATTGGAAGAAGCTGTCACCTATAACTGTCATAGCTAGGGAGAAAAAGTCAATGCCTGTCTTTAGCGTCAAAGGATAGGCTGACTCTTATTAGGGGCAAACACAAATGGTGACTTTGAGTTGAAGCCAATGCTCACTTACCATTCAAAAAATCCTAGGGCCCTTAAGAATGATGCTAAACCTATTCTGCTTGTGCTCCAGAAATGGAACAATAAACCCTGGATAACAGCACATCCATCTAAGGTATGGTTTGCTGAATATTTTAAGGCCACTGTTAAGACCTACTGCTCAGGAAAAAAAAGATTCCTTTCAAAAAATACTGCTCATTGGCAATATACCTGGTCACCCAAGAGCTCTGATGGAGATATACAAGGAGATGAATATTGTTTTCATGCCTGCTAACACAACATCCATTCTGCAGCCCATGGATCAAGGTGTGATTTCAACTTTAAAATCTTATTATTTAAGAAGTATATTCTGTAAAGCAATAGTTGCCATACACAGGGATTCCTCTGAGGGATCTGGGCAAAGTAAATTGAAAACCTTCTTGAAAGGATCCAGTAGTCTGATTGCCATTAGTAACATTCATGATTCATGAAAGGTCAAAATATCAACATTAACAGGAGTTTGGAAGAAGTGGATTCCAATCATCAAGAATGACTTTCAGGCTGGGTGTGGTGGCTCACGCCTGTAATCCTAGCACTCTGGGAGGCCCAAGTGGGTGGACTGCTCAAGGTCAGGAGTTCAAAACCAGCCTGAGCAAGAGCGAGACCCCGTCTCTACTATAAGTAGAAAGAAATTAACTGGCCAACTAATATATAGAGAAAAAATTAGCCGGGCCTTGTGGCGCATGCCTGTAGTCCCAGGAGGGGACTCGGGAGGCTGAGGCAGCAGGACTGCTTGAGCCCAGGAGTTTGAGGTTGCTGTGAGCTAGGCTGATGCCACGGTACTCACTGTAGCCTGGGCAACAAAGTGAGACTCTGTCTCAAAAAAAAAAAAAAAAAAAAAAGAATGACTTTCAGGAGTTCAAGATTCCAGTGGGAGAAGGCACTGCAGATGTGGCAGAAACAGCATGAGAATTAGAATTAGAAGTGGAGCTTGAAGATGTGACTGAATTGCTACAATTTCATCATAGAACTGGAACAAATAAGGAGTTGCTTCTCATGGATGAGCAAAGAAAGTGGTTTCTTGAGATGGAATCTACTCCTGGTGAAGATGCTGTGAACACTGTTAAAATGACAACAAAGGATTTAGAATATTACATAAAATTAGTTAGTAAAGCAGTGGCAGTATTTCAGAGGATTGGCTGCAATTTTGAAAGAATTTCTACTGTGGGTAAAATGCTATCAAATAGCATTGCATGCTACAGAGAAATCTTTTGTGAAAGGATGAGTCAATGGATGGGGCAAACTTCATTGTTGTCTTGTTTTCAGAAATTGCCACGGCCACCCCAACCTTCGGCAACCACCACCCTGATCAGTCAGCAGCCACCAACATCCAGGCAAGACCCTCCATCAGCAAAAAGATTATGACTTGCTGAAGGCTCAAATTATCATTAGCATTTTTCAGAAATTGGGCATTTTTAATTAAGGTACGTACACTGTTTCATTAAACAGAATTCCATTGCACACTTAATAGGCTACAGTAGAGTGTAAGTATAACTTTTATGTGCACCAGGAAGCCAAAACCTTTGAGTGACTCATTTGATTGAGATATCCATTTTATCGCAGTGGTCTGGAACCGAACCAGTAATATCCCCAAGGTAGCTGGGTCTGGCCCAGTCACTGAAAGCTCCCCACTGCATAGCATCTGCTGAATGAACTAAATTAATAGAAGGAACTTCAGTCACCATCACATGACTTACTAGGCATACCTAAGTTGGGAACCTGGATATTATACCCTTTCTCTGCATGCTGCTAAGGACTACATTTTGTCTCCCCTCAATACTCCAAATTCATATGTTGAAACCCTAACCCTCAGGATGACTGTATTTGTAGATAGGGCTTTTAGGATGTAGTAAAGGTAAAATAAAGTCATCATGATAAGGTCCTAATATGATCAAATTGGTGGCCCATAAGGAAAAAGAGATCTCTTTCTATCCATGGGCATGCACTGAGGAACGGCCATGTGATCACACAGTGAGAAGCCACAAAGACACCTCTTACTAGACCCTGACCACACTGGGACCCTGATCTCAGCCTTGGTCTCCAGAACTGTGAGAAAATAAATCTCTGTTGTTTAAACCAGCCAGTCTTTGGTATTCTGTTATGGTAGCCCAAGCAGCCCAAGTTGCTAAAGGTGCTAAAGGTGCCAGGTGCTAAAGAAACTAAAGCATCAAGGGTCATGTTTTCCATTTTATCTTTGGAGGCTGGCTAAACTAAGCCCTTCCACAGTATGAGATTAGATGGGGCAATATGTCCTCAGGTGTCATTTCTTGTGTAGGGTCAGTCACTCCATGTGAAGTTTAAAATTCCACCATGACAGCTACTTGGAGTGTAGGTGCTATTGCTTTAAAAATCTCTGTAAAAATATGGTTTTATTGATTAGCATAATTTTGGTAATTTATTTATCTTCTTACACTTTCATAATATCCCTGGTAGCTTCACCAGGTATATGATCCCTGTTTTATAGATAAGGAGTTTGATTGTTTTATTCAAGGCAAGATATCAAACTAGAAGCAGGACTAGAATAGAACTCAGGTCTCCTGATTTTTAGTAAATTCTTCTTCTATAACTAGCCTAAGGCAAGATAAATAGCTGTGGGATATGAACACACACACACACACACCCTCTTCCCATTCCAGAACAAAATATAGAAATTATTAGGAAAAGCATTTCCTAACACCAACTTGAGTTGTTATCTTCCTGGTCACAATACAAAAGTACTATGTGCCAACAGAGGAATAATATAATTCCATCACATTTATCTTGCTGACTCAGTACTAAACGTCTCATGGGAGACTTTATACCCAAATGCCCTAATCATGTGATCTGTTCTTCTGAAAACACCAACACATAATTTTAAAGGCCATTTTGAGATATATTCCTATACAAAAAGGGCCTTAACACTGAATTTTATATTGACTCCATATATAACTAGGAAATATTTTAAATATTTGGGGAGTTGGTTGCCACAGAGTTTGGCAGGTTGCATATATTTCCCACCTAAAATGCTTTCATTTGACCACACCCACTACTGCTGCAGCATAGGTCATCTGGAACACCCAGAAACCTGGAATATTTGCTTCAGAATGAAAGAATATATATACATATACATATATAAACACAAACACGCACACATTCTTATAACGCAAACCAACAATAAAACAGTATATCCTTTTCCCAGAAAATATGAAAAGATAGATCTACTCATTTAAAAGGTATCTCCTATTTGATATGTATCTTCTCTATTAGTGAAAATTCTTAGGGAACTCTGGTAAACTGGTAGTGATAATGCAATGGGACATTTATTTGGCATCAACTGCATACAAGACAGCAGGCTGAATGCTTCCTGAAGTGAACACCGGGAGGTTCAATGTGATCAAGGGAACAAGGCAGGTACCTGATTAACTTGAAAACGAGCAGCATGTGTTAAGGGCATGACAGCACATCCAGCAGCTGATTGACAGTTCTAACTAGAGTGAATCAAGAGACTCAAGAAGAGGGCAAGATCTGGGCTTTTGACCTTCAAGGATGGGTAGGATTTTACCAAGCGGGCTAGCATAGGAATGCTTTTTCAATGGACAGAAGACAAGCATCAGAAGAAATGGTTCAATTCAGGGACTCGTAAGAACTCCATCCTAGATAGGGTCAGAGTTGAAATAAGTATGGTGAGGGGGAAAAAACCTGAGATGTGGGTGCAGGTTATATCATGAAGGGTTTCAAACCCCATGGTCAGGAATTTGGATTTTACTGAGCAGATAGTAAGTTGTTTAGAAGGTACTGGGCAGAGTGTGATGATCAAGGTTTTCATAAAGAATGCCCTGGAAGCAGCTGGGAGAGTGTGGAATAAAGGGAGAAGGACTCAAAGCAACTGGCTTAATACTATGCTCTGAGCAGGACAATCTTATATGAGGAGAAATGGAACAGAACTGGGGAAATCTCAAGGTAGAGAGAAAATAAGCCCAGGTTAAAGGATTCCACATAAAAGCTCCATGATTTATAATCGACCCAGCCACTGCTCACTTTAATCTGAATTGCACTGTCGTGGCTCATGTGTTTGTCTGGGCTCTCTGTGACAGTCTATGTTCAGAATCATGGTGGAGCCTGTCAGACACTTAAGGCCGTATCTCATAAACATGAGCAAAACTGACAGTTTTCCTTGACATCAGCACCACTATGCTAGGCATTAAACAAATGATTTGTGCTGTGCAGCTGAGACCTGCTCCTCCCTTGGGAAATCAGGCTAGCACCTTCGCACCATCATTAACCCCTCCTGAAACAAGGCACAAGAAGTCAAGAGTGACTATAACCAGTCTGCACAGCTTCACTATCTGGAGGACGTTGAACCACTGCCCTAGAATGTTGGCATGCACATAGGTATGCCCTCAGGGTAGTCTGCTGATAGCAGCTCCTTTAAGAACATCGTAGTCAAATGAATCTTTCCATAAATAATAAATAGGTTATGAAAAAATGTTTAAATGTCTGTTATATTCCATGAGTAGTTGAAATCTTTATCTTCTCCACTACAACCAACCATTCTTTATGTGTCCACTGGCTGAGCATACATTACATTGGGCCAAGGAGGCATATTAAAGAAGCACAATTATATATAAAACAGTCCTCATAAGTAAAACATAATATCTGAAGGTTTTGGTTGTGGATTTAAAAACAGAGGACCCATTCTCATTAAATAGCTATGAAGTATAATCTAATTTTAGAAATTTGTTTTCCTTTGTTGCAGATGTACAACTGTCTTTTCCATTGGTGGCACACCCTAAAACCAAGACAATTTATAAACCACAGTGGATCAAAAACAAATGCCAGACCTAGGGAATTACCTTTTTTTCCCATTTCAAAATGTATTAAAAAGTTAGGAGCACATTTTAAGATGCACACATTCAAGGAAACCAAAATGAATCTACAGGTTTACCATGATCATTTATTGATATATTGATTATCCTGTAATTTACGTGGAAATAAAATTAATTTTATGAATTATAATGGACAAATTAGGCATATGGCTGTACAACTGCAGGGTTGAATGCAAATCTGAGGTTTGTCAGCCATAAAGTGATCAATAATTAAAATGGAGTTCACCACCATGCTGTAATTTTAAAGTATAACTACAGGTTTCCCTAAGTTTGTCTAAAATATGTGTTAAAGCTAAACATCTATAGCATAATAATGTTCATTAGTAATTGTACCCTGTTGATTAACAAGCATTCTGTAAAATTTAAAGGAGGAAAAAAAAACACCCACCCACATAATTAGGACATGTGTTTACTTAATAATCCTGAATATCGCTATGAAAAACACACCACTTCACTGAAATCTAAATGACTATACTTAACTGTTTAAATATTTTAGCAATGTATCCGAGTTGTGATGATTTTTCTCCAACACAGAACACACCCAATAATAGACCAGAAAAAACAAAAGCATTCTGATTCTAGCAGCTTCTAAAAAAGCTACAGCCAGTCTCTTAAAAAATACAGCCTTAAAGATCACTTCCTCCCGAGAGCCAGAGAACAATGAAGAGAACATGTTGCTTATTCATTTCTTACCTTTTTTCCTTTCCTTTTCCTATGAGCAGGTTTTGCATTTTTCTCCTTTGGTTCTTCACTCATCTTTCCTTTAAATCAGGTGAGTTTATAAAAGACAGGAGATCACCGCCTGTATTCCAACATCCAAAGCCACCACAAAGAGTCAAAGCATCGAGACCAAAGTCCATTTACGGGTGATCCTCGGGCAAAGCAGCCGCTGCTTAAACCCAGCCCCTGCTGCTGTCAGAGACGCGGCTGCTAATGTAGCCCTGCTCGGCTTTCCTCGGGAAGGAAGAAACTGGGTGTTCTCTACATCAAACAGTCAATTATTCTTCTAAAGAAAAAATCAATATTTTAGCCTTTCATTTTTTTTTTTTAACTAATCATTACCCTGAGATGAGATCTTGACAAGACTTTGTTGCTTGTTCCTCCACAGTGATTCCAGCCTGGAAATGGTGAGAGGGGGTGGGGGGAGAGAGAGACACACACGCACACACCCTCACACACACAGAAATAAGCTACAGACTGCTGACAAGTCTCCGAAGCCTTCCCAGGGGCTGATTTGCTGCTTCTAGCAGACTGGGAGGCTGAATGTGAATTGCTCTCCGTGCTGCTCGCCTCCCGTGTGAACACGTGTGTTGAATGCATCGGGGCATAATACCAGAGGAGGCGGTGGGGAGAGTGATAAAAGATCAGGTTACTGGTTTGTAAAACACACTCAATGACTCAAACAATAAAAGAGACCCACTACCAGCTAGAGAAGTCACATCACAGGCTAGGTTTTCTCTCGGATTACTTTTTTTTTTTTTATGTGCTAAGCAAAAAAGATGGGCATCTCGCCATTCTTCAGCTAAGGATTTATACAGAAGAGTTTGTTACAGAAAGCCCCATACCTGATTTGCCATTATTCATATCTCAGCATTGGTTTATTTCCAGGAATACAACCACCAACCAACCAACCAACCAACCAACCAACAAGACACCCTTCAGAATATTCAGGAAATACTAAGAGCAAAGCTGCTGTTTCTGGGGCAGAAACACTCTGTGCTTCTTGACTGTGTTTAGGGCAGTGCAGGTCTCAGATCACATTACACACTTCCCAGCTGCCCTGACCAAACACTGTGGCCACACTCCATGCTGCACACCATGCTGAGCCCCAGGCTCCTGGATATTTTCTGGGTATCTGGGGGACATCATACCTGAGTGGTGGAAACTCCCTCACAATGCCTTCCGTCCATTTAAACACGGCTGAACTATTATCCTGAGCTCTCATTTAAGCATCTTTTGACACGTGCCAGATACATCTGATTCAAGGTAGAATAAGGATCTGGGAGCCACCACAGGCAACCACCAAGATCAAAACAGGTCCGTTTGAGCAGATGACGAACACCGGTGTAGGGTAGAAAGGGGGAAATACACAGGAAAGGGAGAACAAAGTGGAGAGCAGGTTCAGGTCCATTCCTAGGGGGCCAGGAGCCAGGAATAAATCATATTAGTTCCTCCTTCTAATATTTTTTATTAAGGAGACACGGAATTCAAATGAATATTAACATTTTTATTCAGGAGAAATGGGATTGAAATAAATATGAAGCACAGCCAGCCAGGGAAAAACAAGTCACAGAGGACTTATTTCAGTGGTGTGTTTGAAAGGGCTTAACACTGATTTGAGGAAATGATGCTAAAATATTGAGCCGAAAGGGCAGATCTGTTTAGGCTGAAATATTTCCCATTCTTTACCTACTGTACAAAGGGGATTTGTATCTACATTCAACCAACATTCCTTCCCTGTCCCCCTAGAAAGACATGAGTATGAGGAATGCTTGAGATGGCTTCCCCATGGCTGAGCACACCAGGGACAGGCCGTCAATGAACCCTTCAGAGAGCCAAGTGGATTTTACCAGCTGTGGGTTAGCTGTTTGAGCTACTTGCACATTGCACTAACAGACATCTCAGTAATCCTGGTGTGACCGGAATTCCGAATGCTGTTGGGCATCTAATCCCTATGGTCCAAGTTTCTGTTCAGACTCTGAACTGCTACTTAACCACATTTCCCATTCTACTGCTATTTAGTGACATTCCTTGTGTCATGAAATAAAAAGCAGAAAATCATAACATGGTAGAATAAACCTTTCAAGTTCTTCAGTGATCCAATCCTTGCTCAGATTCAAAACATAGGAAAATCAGGGACACAGGGAGGTCCTTTACCACTGTTATCACTCACTGACTTCCATCAAGTGAACCTTGAGCCTTTTGAGAGACCAGGATGAGGGAGGTGCTTTATACAAATTCTTCATAAGCTGATGAGTCTAAGCAGGTGGATTCAAGCCAGGTGTTCCCACCTAAACCCTCACTAGGCAAGCAACAGAGATGGTACATTCATCTATAGTAATTCATCTATAGCAGAATCTCCCCACTGGGATTCATCTCCCCCCGCAAAATCTTTGTGAATAAGTATTTATTGAGTGTCCACAGATTATGAGCTGCTTTCTTACAAAACAAAGTGGATACAAAATCAAGAATAAATGTGGTCTGTTCACATAAAAATTAATTGGGATTATAAAATATTCAAAAAACAACTAACAAGAAAATGTCTGGCTGAGGGCATAGCATAAGAATGTATTTAAAGAAAATGTCATTATAATAACGTTTTTAAACTATAAAAATGTGTTTAAGTTAGTGCAAAATTTAGGAAACTGATGGAATAAACTTATCAGGAAATGAATGAAATTGTGACTAAGGCTAATTGATCGCCCATTTCTTTGATAAAGTCTGGTCTTGACTGTATTCATTTGTATGGACAACACTTATATTACAAACTAAAGTGCTCTCTGCTGGTTGGATGGAAAAAAAACAGGACCTTTAAAGACAAGATTATATGGCCAAATTCTACAAAAGATCATTCATTCTTATTGATGAGAAACTTGTAACTTTGATAGAATAATATTTCAAGATGTCACATTGTTTAATCAGGTCCGATAGAAAACCCAATTTCAAAAAATAACTTTAAAATATGTCAAATTATTTAAGTAACAAAGTGCATCATTTTAAGTTATAATTTAATAATAAAAGTATGTGACTTATATAACATATTTTATGTTTATTTTCTATAACCTGATAAGTTCTAGACTTTTTAAAAAAAACAAATAATTACATCTGTAAAAATCTATAAGGCAAAAAGAAAGCCTATGTTAGAGTTAAGGCCTTAAAACATCATAAAATCAATAGTAATTTATTTTCCAACAATGTAAAACATTTTCACTTTGTAAAATCAGATAATCAAATTTCATTTAAAGACTGAAAAATTAAAGCAATTTAGCCTTAATAGAAAGAGTATTAACTATTATTGTTCAATGGTGTTTCTGTATACCTGTTCTCCAGAAATATACAGAAACAATGATTGTTTTAATATGCCCAAAGGTGTAGCAGTATATTTTAAATTAAAATTGCTCTGTGTAAAAGAGTAATTTGATTGATCTAAAAACAGTCTAGGGGTGATTACTTGTTTCAGAAATGTTAAATGTTAACTACTTTCCGATGGTAAACTCTTTTTCACCCAAATTATAAAATTCCCCTAGCTCTTGGGGAAGTTAAATTTAGCCTAAGAAAACACTCAAAAGCTAAATACACCGAAATTATCAACCTAAAAACAAAACCCTCTTGTATCATAATGTTTACCAAAGAGGAAAACACAACTGGACTATAATGCCCCCACGCATTAACTGATAGAATTAACTGTGAACTTGGAGGTTACCCCAGATAGAAACGATCATAAACTAGTTGATACATATCTGAGACAGTTCTATTTTTAAATTAAATAACCTGCATAAGAGGACACCAACCAGGGCCAACTTTAGTCTCATAGAACAGATCTATTTTTAAAATGAAAGTGGCTTACCATAGGAGAAATACCGGGGCTGGGGTTTTAGGAAGCAATTTTTTAAGGCTATCTTCTGCATAAAACTCACCTGGATACACTAACACTGAATACAATTTCTTGATTGAAATGAAAGTGCATCATATTAATGGTAAAACAAAACAAGGCAACAACTTTCGGTTGAAGTCCAGCAGAAATACCTATATGAATAGGCTGATTTTATTTTTAAAGCTAGGACGTCATGTACTTACTGTAATTTACACTGCTAGTTGGTGAGCTAAGATAGTTACTAAATCTTACTAACAGCATTCCATTGATACTGTTCGTTAGTCCTCAAATGTTTAAAATACTTGTAAAGTTAAAGGCGAAACTACAGGCACAGAAGCTGTTTCTCTGGAAACCATGGGATCTTCAGAGCTAAGTGAAACACTGAGATATTGTTTTCTCCTTCTCTACCGGTAGCCCTGAGAGGACTTCCCTGAGGTCACTGAGCCAGCTCCTAGCAGAGGTGGGACCAGAAGCAATTCTACCAACAGCTCCTTTGAAGAGCTTCCCTTCCACTGCACCGGTATCTCCCAGAGAGTGTAACCTCACAGTGAGATTTGAGATGATATTCAGTGGTAAACAAACCTGTTTTAACAGTCATGCATTTACGTTAAATTAGAAAAGTATGTGACTTACATTTTTCATCAGGAGCTTCTCATGGAAGCTTTACTGTAGTGCTTTGATATTTACCTTGCCCTACTTTCTGTGAATGCCAGCAGCGCGGATGGAATAGGGGAAAGGGAATAGGTGGCTTTTTCCCAAGTCAAACTGGCCATTCTTCCTCACACAAAGTTGGCATCACCTTTGGCTAAGGATGGTGTTGGCGTGAGTTCTGCCACCACCACCAATACTTGCCATCCACCTCAAGTGATGTCCCTGGAGCCCTAAACTTCTAGGCCATAGTAAAGACATGCAAATACAAAAAGTCAATGTCTTAGTATGTCTAACATGATGAAAACATCTGAAAAAACATGCTGTATGTATTCGGGCTTCTAGTCTTCTTTGAGTCTTCAAGTAGAAAAATGACATATAGAGACATCTGCTTAGATCCACTGAAAATTCAGACAAGCATGGGGCATGAGGGGAAACAGAACCAGATGGCGACTTAAGTCTCAATTTTCAACCCATCCTCAAATACCTACATGATTCTTGCCATATTCAATGGCCATCAGTACTATTCATTAATATTTTTTTAAATAGAAAATTTTAAGCCTTGCTTAGCTGTAAGCGACACTATTTGAGAAACTGGGGCTTTGATATGCTAGTTCCATTTTTGACAATGCATTGGAACAGTTCAAGCAGGCCCATAGCAGGATTTTCTTGTTGTGTTCTGAGTGTTCTTGCTTTCCTGATTATTCAGCTATGTGCCCATTAAAATATAATGATATAATCAAAGTGGATTAGTAAAACAAGAAGAGACAGAATGTTCAAAGAGATATAGCTGATAAATGAGTGGCTTGCTTTTTGTTTATTTTCTTCCCCAAACCTTCGCATTTTCACTGGTAGGATTTTCTGAGCAGTGTAATTTTCTTTCACTAGGTTAACAATTTTCTTTAGAGGCTCAGTGATATTTACATGCCAGACATACATCCTTTTGTGAGGTGAGGGACCAATGAGTCATTCCTTTGATCTTCCCTAAATCTGTGTGTTCTACTTAACAACAATAAAGATCCTAAATGATTTTAAAAGAATCATGATGACAGAGTCTAAAGACATTCCCTTGCTTTATAATAGGTAATCTCCAGCAATTCTAGTATTAAAATGATTAAGAATTATAGCTGTTTATATTTGGGTCCACACCCAAATGGGGTTAGTATTAATAGTTCTGCTGGAGTTTTTTGTGTTTTTTTTTTTTTTTTATTGCTGTGGAAAAGTTATACAAAAGATGGCCAGACATAGCTCTACTGGAGTTTTTTTTTTTTTTTTATCATCAAATGTCCACCCAATATAGCAGTTTCTCAACTCTCCAAATTCTAATCAACATAGTATTATCAAGACCCTTATTCTTTCATCTACTAAAATAAAATGAATTAGAAAAGTAATTAGATTTTTTTCTTAAACCATATCTCACAGTATCTTAAAACTTTATTCTAAGTGTTAATGTCACCACCATGATATGATGATGAATATGTCTGCACATCTCCTATCTCTAATTTCATTTTGCTTAACAACTGTTGACACAGACACCTGAAATCTTTGTTCAAGGAACAGAAAAAGGAATGAGCTTAAGAGATTTTTCTAGTGGCAAAAATCAAAAATTAAAGGAGAAAGTAAAATGAAAGAGAAATTAGCTATTGAAGTGGAGAGTTTGTGGTATGATGATCATGGGAGCTGCTCTAGGAAGTTCCTACCTTACCTATACCCACACCTGTCACATCGGGATGCTGTGTCAGTTGGCCCCACGTCAAAGATCATACTGGAATTAAAGCTAGACCCAGGCTCTAGCCAATGCTGTTTTCATCATGTCACGATTAACCTTCAGATAAGATGGAAATAATAATTATAAAGTTATGGTGATATTCTTAATTTTAAAATAAGTTTATATTGATTGCCACATAGTCCTCTGAATCTGTCATGGTCCTTGACCCACATTCCTCCAAGTGAGAACGCTCATAACTTTTGAAGTGAAGGATTGCAGGACAGTGTCAATTAATCCTTTTATAATGATCCTTGAATTATTTTTAATCTTGATGGTTTTGACATACAAATATGTCTCTAACTTTAAATGGTTTATAAATTTAAGACATGGTAAGATGATTCAGAAAATCACATCAGAACAAGCAGTGAAAATTCATGGGAGTTTATAATTCATTATCAATGTAAATATTTGTTAATGG
Organism: Mirza zaza; assembly: GCA_008750895.1. Lineage (NCBI taxonomy): Eukaryota > Metazoa > Chordata > Mammalia > Primates > Cheirogaleidae > Mirza > Mirza zaza. The sequence goes on from VSMD01028960.1 coordinate 31,166, forward strand.
TGTATAAGAATGTGTGTTTATTTACACCTTCTTCAACTTAAGTTAGCACCAATCTTTTGTAATACTTGCCAAAACTGGCAAAAGTATTATCGTGCTGTGTTTTAATACACATTTCTTTGGTTGGTAGAAGAGTTGAATCTCTTCACGTTTGCTAATCACTTTCATTTCTTATTTTGTGAATCTTATTTTCATGACCTTAGGCTAAGGATGGTCATGCTCAGTCTATCAGGGTAATCAATGAGGATGAATTTATTTTTAGGCTTAAGAAACAGAGGACCGCATACCCTCTAAATCAAAATGAGAAACGAATAACTAACTGAGGAACCACAACTGGTATCTAAATCAGTTTCTACAAAGTCCTACTGAGATGAAAACCAGCATATAAACACCATGTTTTTGTACGCCATCTTTGGCTAACTCAAACTCAGCATTGCTACTACAGACATATCCAAATCTTCGCCACTTCCTAACCTCCTCTACAAACAATTTTAAAAAGAATAAGTTTTTTTCCATGTAAATTAAAGTTAGTCTGAGATAATTAATCTTTATATGATTCTGCATGAGAATGTATTTTCCGCTGAGATTATTCACTGCAAAATCCTACAAAGTTATTAAGAAAGCTCTCCAAAAAATTGACCTCAGGATTCAGGTATTCTTCCTTTTTTTTTTTTTCCCCCCTGAAACAGGTTCTCACTCTGTTGCCCAGGCTGGAGGGCAGTGGTGTGATCATAAATCACTGTAACCTCAATCTCCTGGACTACTTCCCCCTCAGCCTTCCAAGTGGCAAGGATTATAGTGCACACCACCATGCCCGGCTAATTTTAAAAGATTTTTTTGTAGAGATGGTGTCTTGCTATGTTGCCCAGGGTGGTCTTGAACTCCTGGGCTCAAGCGATCCTCCTGCCTTGGCCTCCCAAAGCACTGGGATTATAGGTGTGAGCCACCACACCCAGCACATGGGCAAGTATTCTTTATTATTAAACCCTTGTAATATGGTCTCTACAATTTTTTTACTAATCCTAAAACAAATCCAACTTTTACACTGACTTTAACTTACAAACTAAAGATACGCTCATCACAAAGCTGAAAATATACCCAGGTAACTGAACAGAACACGCTTATAGGGAATCTGACCTAGACCATCTGTTCAGGAGTTTCTCAGGTTTGAAGGGTGGAAAAAACTTCCAAACAAACTGACTTCACGCTCTTCTCTACCTACGCTTGCAGAGGCACTTATCATCTTTGAAAAACGCCACCTCCAATATTCTGGTGCCCGATAGTAATAATATTCTGAAACGCAATAACTTAATAAACCTATGCAGTCTCCATCCTCCTGACGCAAAGCTTTTATCACTTCGTATGTATATCCCAGGGCCTGGTATAGAACAAGTGCTTTATAAATACCACCCAAATTCATGAACAACACCATTATGAAGTCCTGAGTCATGCTTGATATTTTCTGACACCAAAAGTCTTATTCTATCTAAAAATTGAAGTCCCATTTTACATTCTGATGTGGTGAGGGAAAGGGTATTGACACAGAAATCTCAGTAGGCCATTTTTCACACACCATAAAAAAATACAAAGATAGTTGTTCTTGATTTGCATTTCTTTGATTATTAGTTGATGCTGAGGATATTTTCATATATCTATTGGCCATTTATATATCCTCCGTTGAGAACTGTCTACTCAGGCCTTTTGCCCATTTTTTAATCAGGTTGTTTGCTTTTTGGTTGTGGAGTTCTTTATATATTTTGGATATAGACCCTTAGCGGACATATAGTTTGCAAATATATTCTCCTATTTTTTTAGCTTGTCTCTTTGCTCTATTGATTGTTTCCTTTGCAGTGCCAAAGATTTTTAGGTTTATGTCATCACCTCATCCCGGTCAGAATGGATACTATCAAAATATCAAAAGATATAAAGTGTTGGCAAGGACACGGAGAAAAAAGAATCCTTACACACTGCTGGTGGGAACAGTCATTATGGAAAGCAATATGGAGATTCCTCAAAAAATTAGAGCTACCATATGATCTAGCAATCCCACTGCAGGGTATATATCAAAAGGAAATGAAGTCAGTATATAGAAGAGATATCTGTGTTCCCATGTTTATTGCAGCACTAGTCACAATAGCCAAGACATGGAATCAACCTAAGTGTGTACCAATGGATGAACGGATAAAGAAAATATGGTTTATATACACAAGGAAATACTTTTCAGCCATAAAAAAGAATGAAATCCTTGTCATTTGTGGCAACATGGACGAATCTGGAGGACATGATTTTAAGTGAAATAAGCCAGGCACAGAAAGAGAAATATCATGTGACCGCACTCATGTGGAATCTAAAAAGTCATTCTTACAGTAGAGAGCAGAATCATGCTTAGCAGAGGACAGGGAAGGAAGTGAGGAGGGAATAAAGTGAGAAATTAGTCAACAGCTACAAAGCTACAATTAGATAGAAAGAATAAATTCTGGTGATCTATTGCACAATAAGATGAGTAGAGTTAACAATAATATATACTTCAAAATAGCTAGAAGAGAGGTTTTGGGTGTTCTCATCACAAAGAAATGATAAATGTTTAAGGTGATGATATGCTAATTGCCCCAATTTCATCATTAGACAAGTTATACATGTATCAGATCATCACATTATACCCTTCAAAATATGTACAATTATTACGGGTTAATCATTAAAAAAAAGATGGTGATTCCTATTTCCTTAACCTTCCTTAATTAAGATTCCTTCCTTAATCTTGGCCCGTCTTATCCTAATTATGACCACCTCTGCCCACTCCAACTCCACACCAGAAGCTCAGAAATAGGTGAGAGGCCAGGCACAGTGGTTCACATCTATAATCCTAGCACTCCGGGAGGCTGAGGAGGATCATTTGAGGTCATGTGTTCGAGACCAGCCTGAGCAAGAGTGAGAAAGAAAGAAAGAATAGATCACCAGAATTTATTCTTTCTATCTAATCATAGCTTTGTAGCTGTTGACTAATCTCTACTAAAAATAGAAAAATTAGCCAGGCATGGTGGCACATGTCTGTAGTCTCAGCGACTTGGGAGGCTGAGGCAGGAGGATCCCTTGAGCCCAGGAGTATGAGGTTGCTATAAGCTAGGCTGACATCCCAGTACTCTACCAGGGTGACAGTTAGACTCCAACTCAAAAAAAAGAAAGAAAGAAAAAGAAAGGAAAGAAAGAAAGGAAAGAAAGAAAGGAAAGAAAGGAAGGAAAGAAAGGAAGGAAAGAAAGGAAGGAAAGAAAGGAAGGAAAGAAAGGAAGGAAAGAAAGGAAGGAAAGAAAGGAAGGAAAGGAAGGAAAGGAAGGAAAGAAAGGAAAGAAAGGAAAGAAAGGAAAGAAAGGAAAGAAAGGAAAGAAAGGAAAGAAAGGAAAGAAAGGAAAGAAAGGAAAGAAAGGAAAGAAAGGAAGAAAGGAAGAAAGGAAGAAAGAAAGAAAGAAAGAAAGAAAGAAAGAAAGAAAGAAAGAAAGAAAGAAAGAAAGAAAGAAATAGATGAGAGGAAGAGGATTGGGAGTTAGGGCCAACAGGTCCCTATGCTGGACCAATTACTTCATTGTCTCTAAACTCAATAGTAAATGGCTTATTATTGAAACTACATAAAAACAGCTGCCTCAAAACTGTCATCACAATGCCCTTAGCATTTTGATTAAGATCAGAGCATGAAAATGTATGAAAGACACATAACAAGGTCATACATGTCTTCTAATCTACGTCTTTCTTGAGGCATTTCTACTGAAGTTCCAACTGTTTCCTGAATTTTCCTTCATTCCTTTTTATCTTAAACTAAATGATGCCCTAACAGAGTTAGAGTTACACATTCCCAATTCAGTTGGACAGCTTTTCATGAAGCCCCTAGTATGGGCCAGGGCTGAGCAAAGGGCTGAAGCGGTAAAGATCACCGCAGCCCCGTTGGATGGTGACCACTGCCTCCAGGTCACTATGTGGCTCTGGGAAAGCCTCAGCCTTCTCCTGCATCAGCCCCTGATTCCTACAGATACGAGGAGTTGGATGTACTTCATGATCTCTAAAGTCCTGTTTTAGTTCTAAAATTCTCTTAATTCTGTGACAGTCTCAATTACAGCAGCCAGCGCTACCCCTAACGAATACAGAAATTAGTACCTTCAAGCGAGGTGCTGCCATAACAAATATCTAAAATTGGCCTAGCAGTCAGGAGCAGCAAGGAAACTGATGCTGGATGCTGGAGCCATGGAGATCCTTGGCATATACCATGGTGAAAAACTTGGTAAATCTGGCCTGCAGTAACTTGAAAGGAAGACTGCATGCTGCGGTGCCTGTATGTTTGGTGTATCTTGGTTGTTATTGGAAGCAGTTAGCAAGGAAGAAAGAGAGGAGGTTAGGCAAACATTATAAGAAAGTATGGGATAGAGAAAGTCCAGAAATTTGGGGACTTGCAAAACTGAAAAAGCAGAGTACCCCAAGACCACACACAGTAGGAGAGAAGACTGAGAAAAGCTTTGAGAGACAAAGGCCACTGAGACTCATCCCTGAAGCAAAAGTCATATTAAGAATATGACCTTCTCTCTACTACTTCAGGTGGCCTACAATAGCCACCCCTAAATGAGAGATATAGCCAAGGGAATGAGAAAGTAAAGAAAACAATAACGTTTGACAGTTATACCTTGACAGACCTTTGGGTGAGGTTACTTGCACAAGGAACTAACCAGAAGGTAACAGATCAGAAACATACCAAGAAAAAGAATTGTACTGAGAATGCAATCAGCCCCTTTTCTAAAACAAAGACTTTGAGAGTTTAAATCTTAAAAGAAACCTTTGAATTTCCAAAGTTACCTTCAAACTTGCAAGGATAGGAAGCAGAATGCAAAAGATTTATAGCTCCCAAAGATGGCACGATCTTCAATAATCACTTCAAATGTGGACATGTGAGGACATGGGTACTTTGAGTTGAGAGTCTGCCAACCTCCTCATTTGCCAGCAAATTAATAAACTCTTCTTTCTTTCCCCTCAAACCACTTGTCCTCTCTTCTGAAGCAGCCTCTGCAACAAGTGCCAAACTTGCAGTAACAGAATTTGGCATCCCTGGGTGGGACCCATCAGTGCCCCGGTGGAATGGCACCCCATGACTGCTGAAAGGGGCAGGCAACAGCCCCAGATAAAATCCGTGGGTCTTCACGGGTAGGAGCAACCTTTTGAGGTGAGAGGGCAAGGGATGGCCCCAGCAGCTACCAGAGCCTGTTTCAGCTCCAGGGAAATCCTGTTTCTGTCTCCCTGATGTAGATGCAGCTCTCTGCAACCGGAACTGAGTTGAGGAGAAGAAAATAGATTTGGGAAGTGTCATTTAACAGCCTCAGCCATTTGTAAGTAAAGTTCCCCAAGACACCGAGAGACTCTGTTTCCACCTATATTGGCAGGCGGAGGTTCAGACCTCTCAGTTGGATTTGTTTTGGGGTGCTGTTTTGAGGATGGAAGTTAAGAGGTTGAGTGGAACTAAGAAACCTGGTTTGGACTGAGCTCATTTGCACATCCCAGGGGACCAGGGGTGAATTGGGAGATGTTTCTTTCATCTGAGAGAATTTGGATTTTAGTTTGTCCCCTCTGGGATTAGGAGATGCTTGCTCTCAACTGAGAATGCAGTTCTCATTTTGTGGTTCCCATGTGGCCAGCCATGGCATTTTATGTTGGGGATCCCCTGTATTGTCTGAGTTTGTAAAGCTTTGTTGCAACACAGGAAAGCTCCATCTCAAAGTCCCTTGGGGAAAACTTTGACTGAATGGTTAACTTATAGCTACAAACCTATCTGTAAAGAGAATGGTGTTATTGTCATCCAATGTATGTGTTGGAGTATAAGGAGAAGCAGCCATCAAATGAAAATTCCCATTTGATCAATAGGCCTTGGCATTTTAGACTGTTTGTACTGGGAATTCCCTATATTATTCGTGTTTGATTGTGAGTTTTTGTCTGGTAAGTTTTTGTACCTAGGTCTAAAAATTATTGTGAGACCACTTGTCTGGAGTGTGAGGAACAGTGGTGGTCGGTGGTCTGTGGTTTATTCTGAGCTGTTGGTTCTTCTAAAATTCAGAGCTCAAATGGCTGACCTGCCACTATAGAGTTAAAACGTTGAGTCTCAAGCTCGCTACCTGAGACAAACTCATTGTTTATGGTATGCAAAATGATCTGTGTTTGTGTTTTTGTTAAATGAGGTCCTCCCACGCCTGCTGGAACCCCCAGAGCTGTCCAGGACATGGCATCGAGCATGGCCACAGCCCGGGGGCAGACCTGGAAGGAGGGAGGACTGGTGCACATGGTTCGCCATTGAGCGATGCATAGCAAGGGGAAGGAACGCCTGCAGCTGCCGCCATCTTGGCACCTTGCAGGGGGTGGGGGGGGAGAGGGCAGGTGCTGCCTGAACTAACTCTTCAATCCCACACCCAGGAAATCATGACTCAGGGTTCCGAATGGTCTCTCCCACCAGCAAACTCAATTTAGGCCAGAGGGAATCCATAGCCAGGGTGGGAAATATGCAGCAATATCAGATGGGGGCTTAAATGTGCAAGAACAACTGGCAGAGTCCTTTGAGACGTCCTAAAGGAATGGGTGAAAAAGCTGCTCCAGATTGACTTTTTGTAAAGTAGAAGAACCTTGAAAGGAACATTGCTCAAAAGTTGCAAAAGCTTCCAGGTAGCATGATGCCCCTAGGAAAGAAAATGCTTTTTTCAAGTCCAGGACTCAGATGGCGAAGAGGGGGCCAGAGCTCCCTGCCTCCAAACATCCCTACAAGAGCCCTGGGAAAAACTGACAGTGGGCATTTGATTGGTGCCAACCTGCGTGAACAGAAGTGGTCCGTTGGGGGCCACTTCCCCAGCCACAGCACCAACCCGGGCACCAACTGTGCCCAGCCAGACAGAGAGTGGTGTGGGAGGGGCTAGGCAGCAGTGAGGCAGCGTAGGCAAGCGACTAAGGAACTAGAAAGGTACTCGGTTACATTTAAATGGCAGGATCCTGGGACTGTGCTGCCTCATGGGCTTAAAAGGGCTCTCCTGCTCTATTTGATAGCAGCTTAGCGGGAGACTTGTGGAACCTGCAATTGGACAGATTTGTAAACTTGCATTAGCTTACTGGGGATCCTAGGAATGGTGTCTGGATCCCAGACTTCGGACTGATGATAAAGCCCTTGTATGGAGAAAAGCAAGGAATGAGCCTTATAGAGACTTGGTATAGATGCTGAGAGGAACCCCACAGCCCGTGGCAGGTCAAAGCCACTGAATGATATAGTGAGAGGACAGCCTCTTTGCCTCTGGGCAGTAACAGCTACTTGTGAGCTGTGTCCATTCTCAATCCTGCCACCCTTTTGCCAGCCAAAGAGAATGAGCCTGTACAACACGACTGGTTAGAGGTCCTGGAGGCTGTGTATTCTAGCAGGATGCATCTGTCAGATCAGCCAATTCCAGAGCAAGATTGGCTCTTTCTCACTGACGGGAGCAGCTTTATGGACGACGAGGGGCTGGATATGCTGTGATCACGGAAGTAGCACTGCCATCCGGGACTTCAGCCCAGGAAGCTGGGTTCCAGTTATCAAGAGGAAAAAGTAGACACTTATACCAACTCTAAATACGCTTTTACGACTGTGCATGCTCACAGTGCCATGTGAAAGAAAAGGAGGTCTCCTAACAGCAGGAAATAAGAATATTAAGCATGCCACTGAAATAATGGCCTTGATACAGGCTGTGGCTGAGCCCAAGCAGGTGGCCAGCATGGCAAAAAGAAGTTAGGCCACTGGCAGAGCTGCCCAGGGGGCCACTGGAGGCAATTTATTCCTTAGGGCCTTGATACCCTGGCTAGATTTAGAACCCCCTGAAAACTAAAGCCCCAGGGCTCTGACAATTGAAATAGTACAGCTAGCTAAATGGAGACAGAGTTCACATAGACTCGTCTCCGTTGGGTCTCTTAGGAGGCCCCTACATGAATATATATATTGAAAGCTGATACCTTGATGGATTTGGTGGGACCTCATTTGAAAGGACCCCATTTACACTAACTGTTTATATGCTTGCGGTGGTCCAAGGACAGAAAGGCAACACGCTACACAGGGAGCCCAACATGGGATGGGGGTCTACCCTTTCCATCATTAGCAGTTTCACTCAGATGCCAAGGCTTGTATTGGCAGATACTTTTTTAAGCTGGGTAGAGGCTGGTCCTACCTGGAGGAAAGAAAGGAGCATCTAAGGTTACTAGAATCTTTCTAGAAGAACTCACACCGAGATGGGCTCCTACCAAGAGCTGAATTCCTACATACATACTGGAACAGGCCTCGGAGGATGTCGGGGTGACAGGCATCAACAGTCTGGGGAAAGAGGCCAAGGAAATGGAGAATAACCTGTGGTGATGGAGCCCATGGAGAGACAGATACAGAGACAGCTCAGCAGCTCCTCCTCCTGCAGCAAGGACGTCAACAGACTCCCCATTGCCAAGAGGACCCAGAAGCACACTCCATGGAGCCTGGGACATTTTGCCTCCTCTGTAGCAGAGGTAACCCAACAAATAAACAAAGCCCTACACCTAGAATAGAAATTGCATGCATACTGAGATTGATACAGGAAACCCAGCTAAAGTGGGATCTTTGTTGGATGTCAAGCTATCTCTTCCAGAGACCAGCCCTTTTGGCACCTAAAATCATGTGCTCTCCCCTTCTCCTCCAAAGAGACAATCCAAAGTTTGTGGGATAAGATATTGCTGCTTGCCCTCCTCTGGGTAAGGGTAGCCCTTTAGAAGTAGGCTTAAGTTAAGACCCTAAGAAATAGTTTATAAGAGATACTTTCTAGCACCCCGAGGTAAGTATGGTAATATAACCATCAGTAAAAGAAAATAGAGTAAAACAATATGTCAAATGAGAGGGTCAGGTGGTAACTACTACACATGAGTTTGCGTCCTTCAGGTCCCTGCCCCAGTTGGAGGCAGAGAAGTATAAGAGACCCTATGAGGTGCCTCTAACAAATCACACCTCCTTAAAAGTGTCAGAAGTGAAGCGTTTGGTCCATCATACCAAAACAAAGAGATGTGGCCCCAGTGGAGGGGCCAGTTTTTAGGCAACTAAAGTATCTGTTTGAGAAAAAGAAAAAAAATGAAAATGTTGACATTTTCAAAAAAAAAAATGTATAAAAATTCATCAGGTAGAACCTTCCAGAAAGTGGCAACAAGAGCCACAGAGAGCAATGGGCAGGGAATTGCCCTAAGAGAGTAGAATTCAAGTCTCATCAAGTAATTTCATCCAATATCAGAGCAGAAAAATCTCATAATGTACACCCAACAGTATTCCAAAATGTCCAAGGACCAGTGACTGCTGCATTTCACCTTCTATTTTTTTCCCCCAAGGGGAGTATTTATTGTATTTGCCTATATGTACTCCACTATATATTTATTTGGAGTAGGGGAAGACGCTATACTTTGAGCTGGATGCAGTTACTGACTGAAACTTTGGGTTGTCTCTTTGGAGGAAAAGGGGATAGCCCAAGATTTTGGGTGCCAAAAAGTCTGGTCGTTGGAAGAGACAGCTTGACGTCCAACAGAGATGTATGGTTTGCTCTACAGTATAGAGTATCCTGGCCAGGGGCTACATTTCCCACCATGCTGCTCTGAGGTGGGGGGCCACATGACTAACTCTCACTAATAAAGAATAGAAATCAGAGAGGGCAAGATGGCTGACCACAGACACCAGCTGCCAGAACATCTCAGTAAGAAGGAGAAGTTTTAGAAGAAAGAAAAAAAAAACACCCAAACATGGATCAGATGTGGGTTGAAGGAAGGATGCCAGAACCTTCGGGAGACTCCACAGGAGGAAGCTGCAGAGGAGAACAAGAAGGAATAAGGTATAAACAAAGATCAACCCAAGAGGCTTGGAGACCAGTAAGAAGGGTAGGTGGGGTGGTTTCTTTCTTCCCCCTCAGATCTCTGACAATCTGGCAGGTTCCTGAGCTGCTGGAGAGACTCTCTACCCACACGAGCCCAGAGGCTGCTCCCACCAGTGAGCTGGGAGCGTCTTGTGGACAGGGTACCAGCCTTCCAGCCCCCCTGGGGTGTTTTCTTCCCCACAGACCTGAGCGAGGATGGCAGGGCTCATGTTGCTTCTCTAACCATGGTGCACCCCCATCCTCCCCAGGGGGCTTCAACTCTTCAGGTTTCATCTTGCTCATTCCCACCCAGAAATTTCCCAACTCTGGCCCAGACTGGAGGAGCCACAGGGGTCCAGCGGGTCCCAGGTGATCTGGGTGACTCCAGAGCCTGGACATTCTGGGTGAGATGCCTCCCAGAGAGAGGGTCAGAGAGGACCAGAGTGCTAGCATTCCTCCATCCAGACTCGATTCCTCTCCTTCCCCTCCCCACCCACAGCTGCTGGGAGAGACAACTGAGACATCACAGAGAGACTGTCACAGAGTGTGGAGCTCAGGTGTTTCCTCTTGGGGTCCTGCAGCAGACAGAGGAGTGCTCTGTCTCTGAACTCCCTGCTCGCTGGCGCCCCCTAGTGCCGCTTGCCCAGCAGCTCCATCAGAGCAGGGCATGCCCTGAGGCAGAGGGACATCAATCCTGCTCCTGTGCCAGACAGCAGCAGCAGGTTATCCACAGAAGCGGTGACAGGGCTTAGGGTCTAGCAGTGATCATGACCAGTTCCACCAGAAAAGTCCTAACCAGACATTTTCTGGGCGTGGCTGTATTTCTCAGCTTGCCCATAATTCCAAGCCTTGTTCCCGAGGCTTCCATTCAATTCCGCAAGCTGCCTGATACCCTTCAAATAGATGCTTTTTCTGCTAAAGTTAGCTAGAATCAGTTTCTTGCTTGCAACCAAGAACAATGTCCTTACTGATTTCAGATTATAGACTTTATAGGGCTATGAACTAGAAGGTGAAGACAAAGATTACTGTGTCTGAGCGCACACCGTATTCGGTCTGCAGACGGAGTAAGGCATGGAGAGACTCGAGGGGAATCAAGGGAATAACTGAGCAACTGCATTAATAGAAACTTAGACTGAACTACTTCAAGACAGACAAGAGTTTGAGACTGTTCCCAGCATACACTTCTTCCAACAGTTCTAGTAGGCTCTCTGGGCTGTTGATTGGCCAAATATAATATGAATTTATAGCTGAAGGTAATACTCCACAACTTACCCAGAGAAAACTCCCCTAACCTTCTTTCCAAAGGCAAAGATCCCAGCGGAGAAAGGGGGTAGAAAGAAAATGAGCATTTTTCCCTTCATCTTCCTTTCTTTGAAACCTATTTAGAATGTCTGTCATTTAAGAGGTATGAATGACCCCTATGTCTTTGCTGAGATCAACACCACACAGAAATTTTTAGAGTTGCCAAGGGCTACTTGGAAGATAATTAGCGGTGCCTAGAACGATAACTGATACTTAGGTAAACATGACGATTAATCTTAAGATCTTTACACACCTATTAATTAATTCTCACCATCACAGGTACCTCCAAATCCAAGGAACTGATGACAATTTTTTTTCCTAGCCTTTCAAAACATTTTGCACCAAGAAGTGAAGAAATGTGGTTTAATTGAAACATATGAATTATTGCCTGATATAAAATGTCTTTCATGGATTTCTATCCTAAGGTATCTTCCTTTGACTTCTAAGGACTGGCTATAAAGAGAATTAAGTACTTAAGGGCATGTGCTATAGAAGTATAAAATGCAGCTGAAGGGCAAATAGCCTCTAAGTGTTTTTCATGTAGCAAATAAAACTCTTTAATCCATAATTAGGAAAAGGAAAATGATTTTTAAAAATCATGACCTTTTAGGTTCTTATTGCTTTCTGGGCATTCTCAATATTTCCACAAGCATGAACAATGTTTATTAATTTCTTTTAGGGCCTTTAAGGTTGGCTTGCCAAGTGTAGATTTGCTGCAAGAAAAATAAGTATGTACTAAAACTAACTTTGATAGAATTCTAAGGAAAATACCCTCTGTTTAAGGGAACTATGGTGAAGTGCAGGTTTTTCCTCAATCCCTTTATTTTTCTGCTGACAAAAAAATCCAGATACAGAGCAAAATGAAGGTGTCTACATGGGTTTGTGAGAGTGAAATGCCTGTAGCTTTTGACTTAGAAGCTATTTCAGTTAAAGCACTTACTTATATGTTAAAAATAGGAGGCCTGGAACCAATATCTATTTTCCACGTGCTCAAATTTGGATAAGTCACAAGTTTATACAGTCTCATTGAGGCTTCCTTCCCTACATCCTTGCATTGGGCAAATGACTAATATTCATAAAAGAGATTTATATAACTCAAGTTTGTTAAGGAATTACCAATTTTAATTTTCATATGGAACATAAGAAAAAATCTAGCATAATCAGTTTCTTCTCCCATCTCTCTCCCTAACCTATCCATCTACCTATATAAATCTTTCTGCCTACCTTTCTTTCTCTTTCCTTATAATCCTCTCAATGTTTCTACCTAAAAATAGTTAAAGCAGGAGTTATAGCCATGGAAAGACCAGCACAATCTAAGGCTAATCCCTGGATTACAGCTTTCACTCCTATCAAACAAGACAACTTTTAATAATTCAGCACATGCTGCTTGGTCCTTTTGGAACATTCCCTAAAAATAAATACATTTTTCAGTTAAAGACTTTAGGAGTCTGGATTTAAGAGTCTGGATCGCAACATGTACCTGAATCTTTTCCATCTCATTCCTTCAAAAATACGTTAAATCATTCATTACACTTAATAACATTTTATAAAACAATCTTATTAACTTATTCACTATTATAATTTTTACATTTTAAGGATAAGGATATATGACTCTTTGGTACAGATACATATATCTATAAAAGGTAAAATGCAGGGAACTTTTTATGGGTTTTTTTTGTCATTTTGTGGTCCGTAATTTATCTACAGAAAATGTAGATTCATAGCAAGCTTATTTTTATCCCAAGTATTCCTTTGTTTGGACTAGACTAGGATGACCTAGCAATAGTCTCATTATGATGAGGTCTTTAAGGTTTATAAGGGTTAGTCTACTGATTTTGCCTGAGAAATCCATGTTTTTCATAATCACCTTGAAGGGAATGGTAATTGCTCCTTTAGGCAACCATTAGGAACTGAGGGCTGATTCTGGCTTAAAGACATTCTTTAGATTACTGCTACTTCCAACAAAGTAAGACACTACTGAAATCTCTGGTGTATGAAGGAATGGAACATTCTAGAAAAAGAAATAAAATGTTCAGACCTTGATATTAAGCATAGGACCTGTCAACTCTAAACAAATCCTTGGAATATCAACTGTTTAAAAAATTGATGAACAGTGTCGGATAAAAGAGTTCCACATTTTCCCCAAGATGTTGCTAACAAGAAAGTCAAAAAACCTTCATTTAGTAGAATGGAACCTAAAAGGTAAAAGAGTGGACAGATTGACAGTTCACAATGAATCCCTTCTTTCCACATAGTTCTTCAGCTTGACGCTCTTAACCTTTTTAATATTCCTAACACCATGCCTGCAATATCATGTACAGCATCCCTACTAAGAGTCTCAATGAGGAAAGGAAGAGAAATTTGAGAGAAATACATGGATTTTACTTGGCATGAATGAGACTATAATGCAAATAAGAATATAACACTTCTGGGATTGTCAATTTTGCACGTGTGAATTTGTTCTACATATCGTGTGTTCTCTTAATAATTAGATACTGGGAAACTGTTATGAAGGAAAAAACAAATGCTTGAAATAGATCTTTAACAAGCTGTGAAATGGCTGAACATGCAACAATAATGAAACACTAACACTGAAATTAAAATTTGCCCAAATAAATCCACTGTAGTGATCATTAATAAGAGCAATATTTTATATGTCAAAAATGCTTGCCTTAATTAAACATGGAAATAATCGTGTACCCTATAGCACAGCTATTATCTTACTGTAGGCTACATTAGAACAAACTCTTATTATTAATATTGCGTCAAAAATAATGTTCCAGATCACCTGTCTCTAAACCCAATAAGTTTTAGAATAAATGGTGAGAGCTGCCCATAGATTTTTCCATTGGATACTCTAACCATCTTAATATAAAGTCAACAGAATATTAGACATGTTTCACGTTAAATAAATCCAATATACAGAAGTCCAACATTTTTGAAACCAGTAAGTTATAGAAAAAGTGTTTAAACAAAAAATAGAATCCAAATCATATAAAAGTATTCACTCTGACTATGGAATTGTTATGATTTTTTAAATGCAACTATTTAAATAGTCTTTAATCTCTAAAACTCATATTACAATTCTCATCACTAATGTGAGCCCCCAAAATAAGAAAATAAAAGCATTAAAACAACTGTTCCTGTATAGATGCCTAGCAGATCAAGATATTAGAAACCTAACATTTAAATCATATATATATAACTAAGTTTTTAAAATCAGTAAATTACAAAAAGATTATTTATATAAACAATTGAATCCATATCACATAAAAAGATACTCTTTGAATATGGAGAAACTTTAAATCAACTGTTCTTTTACAGACTCTTAGAACTGGAGACTAGAAACCAAAAACTTATGTCAGAAATGTCTATCAACACTTATCCAGAGAAATCCTTACAAATTCCTTCTCCTACCAAACATATCCATTCTTCTGATTTGTAGCCGTCAGATTAGAAATTACAAATGAGATGTGAAGCAAACAAAACAGACTGCCAAGACATAACGTGAATATAATTTATGTGATTCAGTTGCCTTTTTAACAGATTGAAATACACATTAGTAATCCGTAGACAAATCAACACATAAATTTGTTGTCCACGCATGGTACTGTGTCAGCAGACTCTCTGTTCAGGGTACTTCTCGAGCTGCCCAGTGACCAGTAAAACGATGGACACAATCCCCAGCTATTACGGCAAAGTCAGAAGAAGTGCTGTCATTTCCCACTTCCCTCAAGGTTTCCTGCCATTTCTCCATGTTTAAATTCTACAGGCTCCTCAAGAATCCGCTCAAATGCAAAATTCCATGGAATTCCTAAAGAGCTTTCTTGTTTGTTCAAGCAAATGTAACCAAAGGAGCAACATGATTGACATTGACAACTTTTGGTTTAGTTTTGTTACTCTGTGTTGCTTTGAGAATAGAATCTCCTTGAGCTACAGAAACCACAATCTTTTTTTATGAATAATACGATGACTGTATCAGGAAATCCCAAAACAACAAATGCTGGTGAGGATATGGAGAGACAGGAACACTTTTACCCTGCTGGTAGGACTGCAAATTAGTGCAACCTTTGTGGAAAAGAATTTGGAGATACCTCAAACAGCTAGAAATAGAAATACCATTCGATCCAGCAATAGCATTGTTAGGCATCTACCCAAAAGAGCATAAGACATTCTATTATAAAGACATCTGCACCTGAATGTTTATGGTGGCACAATTCACTATTGCAGGGACATGAAAACAACCCAAGTGCCCATCAATTCATCAATGGATAATCAAAATTTGGTATTTGCTCACAATGGAATATTACTCAATTCTAAGAAACGGCAGCGAACTAGCACCGTTTATGCTATCCTGGATTAAGCTTAAGCCCGTTATGCAAAGTGAGGCGACACAAGATCAGGAAAATGGGCTCCACATCTACTCGCCATCAAATTGGTACTGACTGATTAAAACTATGGTGCTCAAGTGGTGGTAGTGCTCACCAGGGATTCAGAGGTGGGGGTTAGACCCACATCTTAGGGATGTGGTGAGTATTATGGAGGGGAAGGGCACACCTCTAACCCTTCTAAGTGAGAGGCAAAGATATAAAATGCAACCAAAATGTCAAAAAAAAAAAACCCCAAAAACATAACAAAACAAAAAAAACCCATTTATCAGGTGGCGGACAGGTGGGAGGGGGAGGAGGGGATGGGTGTATACTTACATAATGAGTGCGATGTGCACCACCTGGAGGATGGACATGCTTGAAGCTCTGACACGGTATGGCAAAGGCAATATATGTAACCTTAACAAGATTTGTACCCCCATAACATGATGAAATAAAAAGAGAGAAAAAAAAGAATAATATGATGAAATATCAACACGTTCTTTCTTCATAGGGATGGCAGCAATTTTACATATTTCTTTTTGATTTTCATAATTCTTACCGTGTATATATCAAAGTGGTTCATGAAGCTTGGTTCCTGTTTCTGAACTTCACTCTCTAAAATGCTTCCAATTGATACTAAAGCATATTTAACACATAGAGTTAATTACATTCCTAATAAAAAATGTGGGCAGAATTATTTGTTTGAAACTAATTCAGGTTTGGATAGGTAAACCCATTTCAACTTACAGCATCTTATTCTTTTAAAAACAAAATCCAGTGATGCAGAAACATCTGGTACACTGCAGGATGACCTAAGTTAACTAAATCTTACCAAATTAAAATACAACTACACCGGCCGTAACAAATAGAAAAGAAATATAAAGAGGATATCCACAATGTCTCTTTAACTTTAGTGATATCCATCTACTTAGGCAATATTTTTTTTTAAATGCATTAAAGAAGCAAATATTTCCCTTCTCTTCATCTCATCAGTTCCTTAGCAAATCTTTATTCCTAGAATATAAAAATAAATTGTACCTATCTTGCCCACTTTATCTGAGAATATTAAATAGAGTCTGACTAATGAGCATTAACAACAATGTTTCTTTATATAGAAAAGATTACCTTGGAAATTTAAAATAAACCAATTGTTATAGTGTTAACTTCCAAGTCCTCATAAAGTGAACTGCTGTGTTTAACATGATTCAAAATATCAAAATTGTGACTATATTTAATTATTCATTCCAAGGAAATCTTTGTAAAACCCTTTGTCATGCAAAATGCATGAAACTAACAGCTACAAAAAATCAAATGTATTTTGAGTAATTTCAAAGTTAGACATCAATATATAGTTGAAACTTGTTCTGCTTTGCTAAATATTAAAATCATTATGATATAAAAGCAATTCACATTGACCATTATGTCAGCAATATTATTACTAAAATGAGAATTTCCTGAGGATTAGTGATCAAATAAATGGAATGACTAATTCCCCAGTTTGTTATTAACCCCTAAAGACAATTCCTTAATGTTGTGTGCAGTAGTTGTGTCAGACTTATTATGTAATAAAAATTAAGAGCTCATTAACTTGGTAAGCAAGGTTTCCCTTCTGTTACTAGATATGTGAATTAAGTTATAGTGGATGTGACACCCTAACTTATTCCTAGTGTGTTAATGTGGATATGTGATACCATCCTTCTTTTAAAACATTAATTAAAAATATCATACTGTTAATACTTTTCTTATGCCAAATATTTCTAGCATTAGAAATATCTTTCCTACTGATTCTTTTCTGCTATAATAATTGAATCCAATTCATCTATAAATTCTAATGGTTCTAACCCCCAAATATACCCCAATGTGTCCACCTGTGTCCATCTCACTGTTACTCTCCTGGTCCAAGCCGTCATCCATTTCGCATGTGAATTCTCACAGTGGTCACTTAACTGGTATTCTCGCTTCTCCTCTCTTTCCATAACTTACTTTCCATATAGCAACTAGAAGATTCTTTTGAACCATACACATCAAATCATGTCACTCTTTTGCTTAAAACCATCCAGAGATGTCCCATAAAATTCAACTCTGCTTGTAAAGCCCTCCATGGACCAGGCCCTGCCTTCCTCTGTAAGTCTTTCTCTACTTCTCAGTCCCCACTTGTACCACTCTGGCCTTCTCTTCATTCCTGGAAATCTGCCAAGCCTATTCCTAACTCCAGATTTTATTGGAATGCTCCCTCCCAGGTTTTCCTAGGTCTGATGCCCTTCCATACTCAGGCTCCAGTTCAACTGTCATCTCCTGAGGACTTCCCTGGTCACAAAACCTAGAGCAGCCCCTAAACAGCCATCGTGAGCAAGTAATTTGCTAGCATTTTATGCTGGTTATTTTCTTCAAAGCATGTACCACCCTCTAAAAATTACTTTTTAATGTGTTTGTTCTCTGTGTCTCCCACTAGAAATATGAACTTATTCATAACAGGCACCCGATTTATCTTACCAACAAATGATGGCCAGAGCATAGCAGAAAATAAATAACCTGTTAATTGAATAAAGAGCCCCCAAATATGTGAGTGCGTATTGAATTTTTATGTTATAAAGTTATCTGTAACCCTTGATGAGACAGCAGTATCCCTAGATAGTAATAATTTTTAAAATGTGGCTCTATGAAAGATTGCTCACTTGGTTACCTGGAGCAAATAATTTGCTATCAGTAAGTGACATAGCAATTATCATCTATGAATATCAACAAAGCCAGTAAAGTAGCACACTTTATTTTGAAATCAGCTATCTGCACAAAATATGACAAAAAGCTAGAACATTATTTAAAACCAGAAAAAAAGAGGTCTCAGGGCAGTTAGAGAGAGGTGTGCCAAAATAAATACGAATGCAGGGAGAGGTTAGGTTTTGGGAGGCTTCTTTTGGAACACAAGATCTGATTTTTATTCTAGAGAGAACTACTGTGTTTCCCTGAAAACAAGACAGGGTCTTATATTTATTTTTCCTCAAGAAGACACCCTAGGGCTTATTTTCAGGGGATGTGTTATTTTCCCCTCAAAGCCTCAGCTTGTAGCATGCACAGGATGGCTGGGACCTGACAGGGGGGGCCGGCCTTGTTGGTGGGGCTGCCCGTACCTTTCCAGTCACCTCTGGGATAGTAGCTGTCATGATGGCACAGATGAGAAAGGCTGCTCCTCTTCTTTACCGCTCTGGGATACGCTGCGTAGCCACACAGATCACTAGGTCTTATTTTCGGGGTAGAGCTTATATTGCGCAAATGCTTAGAAATCCTGCTAGGGCTTATTTTCTGGGTAGGTCTTATATTTGGGGAAACACAGTAATAGAAGTAAATGTCATGTAAAGCCCAATGGACTATTATGAAGACATTACACACAAATACACGATATCCTCCTCTCAAGGAAGTGGAGCTTAACTCCCCACACCTTGTGTATGGGCTGTACTTAATGATTTATTTCCAAAAAGCAGAGTACGGAAAGTGAGAAAAAAAATGACTTTTATCATCATCAGTGATGAGTCATGTTGATGGCAGATACTCTGGATATTAGAGATGAAAATGGCACTTCACCTCTGTGGTCAGGCTCCCCAAAATCCATAACCCCAATGCCACCATGAGAAAAACTTCAGACAAAGTCAAATTGAGGGGCATTCTACAAAATAGCTAACCACCATTACTCAAAACTGTCAAGGTCATCAAAAGCAAGGAAAAACTGAGAAACTGTCACAGATTAGAGGAGGCTATAGGAGATACATAATATGGGTAGCGGATAGGATCCTGGAACAACAAAAAAAAGAAGACACTAGGGAAAAATCAATGAAATCAATGAAATCTGAATAGTGTGTGGAGTTTAGTTAATAGCAATGTACCAATGGTGGTTCCTTAATTAAGTACCACAGTAATATAATATGATCACAGTAGGGGAAAGGGTATGGATAGAGCTCATGGGAACTCTGTACTATCTCTGCCACTTTTTAGTAAGGCTAAAATTATTTGAAAATAAAAAGTTTATTTAAAATAGAAATGAGGCAACTCTATATGAAATAATCTTAAACATTTATTGATATGCTCAGGGTGAAGTACACTGTGCACAGCATGCAGTCATCTGTGCAATGGAAAAGACCATGTGTGTGTGTATGTCCTTGCATATGCATAAAATCTTCCTTTAGAGATGGATAGGTTACTTTTGTGAAACTTAGTAATAATATAACAGCACTAATACAGGCCTTGCTACCTGTCAGGCATGGCTCTAAGTGTTGCATAAGTATTAACTCATTTTTTCTCAGAAATATCCATGAAATTAGTGCTTTTATTTATGCAGAATTTTTCCCTTTGGAAATAGGCTATTTAGATGAAATTTCACTGCTTAAACTATGGCTTCATTTTTTTTTTTTTATCCTCCCTCAACAATATAATGGAAGTCTGGCAGTGGGCCCAGCCATTTGGCAATCTTCTGTAAAGATTTACCATCCTATTATTTTGATAATTAGGCCACACGGAAAATATACATGTTTGAAACTCACTCTTTTCTGCTATTATGCATGCTTCCTATAGTGTGAGAGAGAGATATATATATATCAATTGAAATACCCTCCCCCAAAATTCTAATCCCAGAGAGCTTACTGTTTGAAAAGAATACATCAGGACCTTATATTAATAATGCATTTTGCTTTTTGTGTCTGTCAGTAGGGACCATGCAAACAGGGGTTCTTAAATTGGAATATATGGTCCCCCAAATGGGTCTGCAGACAGAACATGGGTGAAGAAAAATACATCTTTATTTTACAAGCATCTCACTGAAATCTAATATTTCCTTCCATTACAAATATAGGCATGATGCAAGCCATAGTAGCATTAACAGAACCTGTGATACTGTCACCAGCAGATATAATAGATACTTTCCCATCATATAACATTTAGGCAGGTACCTCCTAATACGGCTTAAATTCACCATGATTTCAAATACAGCTGATATTAGACCCTCTGCTAGATCTTATTACATTTAATGCAGCACTAATATATATATTACCTTATCACTTTTCAATCTTTCAATAACTATTTCAATATATTTTTCTTATATTTCATTTTACACATTTAAACTTTTCCTCTAAAGAAGGTATTCATAGGTTTCATCAGTCTGCCAAAAGGGTCTGAAAACATAAAAGGAGGTCAGGATGTATCTGCCCCACTTGTTTTCAAACCAAGGCATTGCCCTACTCAGCAAATGCTTGTGGATTGAAGAAACTAAAGAAATAAGCCTTCCCAACTACTGTTTCATGGTTTGATTTAAAATAGTTCACTCTCCACTTTTCTACAAAGAACTCAAAAGTAGTTTGGAAACTAAGACAAGGTATCAGGCCTTTTCCCAGCAGTCATTGGTGCAATGACGTATCATATGCAAACCCCCAGCAGGGACGACAGCCCTAACTGGAACCCCACTTCTTCCGGGAGGGCACAAATGGAAAGACAGCTCATCCTGAATGCTTTGCATCTCGCTTTTCTAAAATGTGAACGTGGCCTCATGCAATAAAATGCTAAGCACTGACTTCAAAGGATAAAAAACAAAAATGATTTTCCTCTAGTAGACCAAATTAACAGGAGAAATGCCAATTGTAAAGCTTATACACAAATATTATATTCCTGGATTTCAAAAACATTTATATCAGTTTTAATGTTCTGTTTCATTTTTTCAAATAATTTACACAGAAAACCATTTGCAGGAAAAAAAAATGTTAAGTGCTATTTCTGAAACATTAAAGTTAAGGATTGCAATAATGAAATGTTGATTGCCATAAGACATTTCATCAAATGTGTTACCAAAATCCATACCCTGTGGTTACAGTATTACATGAACCACCAGCATAGTGAAATCATCAGAAAGAAAACAGATTTAATTTCATATGCATTTTCTTAGTGAAATCATGTTGGCTCCTAATTATCACTACTTCTTAGTCATCACAAGCTATTAATTCAAGAACTCAGATTGTAACTTTGCCAGATATCAATATCAAGCTCACTGATACGTAGTTTCTGCAATCCATCTTTCCTTCCTTTGGGGCCCTGGACAAGATCCATAACATTGTACTGTCCCCATGTTTAGTTCTCTACCTGTAGGATCACAGTGAACGGTTCTGAGGCACACCTCTCAGCCTTACTCAATAAATGTCCATGCATAATTGAAAATAATTAAAATATAAACATTGGTTACAAGCATTTATTCAGGCATTTGTTTAAAAGTTGGTTCATTATTATTGGAAAGACAAAATCTGTAAAGATGAAGAAGAATTTACATAAAAAATGGTTCCAAAGAATTCAGTCAGAACAAATCCTCACTACAAAGGTTTAAATGATCTTCTATTCAGAGATGACTGGCAAGGACAAGAGAGCTGAATCCTGTGGGTTCAGAGTCACCGATTTATGTCAGGGAGTGTACAGCAAATAAAAAGGAGTAGTAGGAAGAATGCAAAGCTACATGTATTTTTTCTTAATAAGACAGTAGCTAAAGCAGTATCTGACGCCATCATGTTTTTGTAACAACTATTTTATCTGCTTCAAGGTCTAATTTCAATGCCTACTGCCTTTGAGGTGAGGCTCATCTTTTTATGCAGCAAGATCAAACAAAAATGCCTTCAACAAATAAAATAAAGTTTTTTTGGAAAAGGCATTTTCTATAGATAAAAACTCCCCAAAGGATACAAACACACAATACCAAGCACAAGAGCTAACAAACAAATAAAAAAATATAATTGAAAGAAAATATTGCCTCTCATTTGATTGCTGGCTTGTGACAAAGCTTGTGAACTCCTCTTCTGGTTGCATAGCAACCAATCTAAGCAGCAGTTCTAGCCTGTAAGAAATTTCCGTGCCAGAGCTGTGGAAATAGAAGCTAACTACTCAGTATATTTTTTGAGGTTACCTAAATTTGCAAAAGAAAAAAGGAAGAGAGAATAATGCCTTTGGGGTTTCTAGAACCAAAGATCTGGAAGGAAGTTCTCTAATGCCTTGAGACCCTCTATAACATTTCCAATAAGGAGCCACCACCTAGCTCCAAGCAGACAACTCCCATATGAGAAAGGCTCTAACACTCATATAAAGTATGCCTTATCATTGAGACAAATAAGCAATCCCTACAAAATTAAATCACTAAGTTCAAGAGACAGAAGGTAGAAAGTGGACCTTCTCTGTATAAAGCAGCAATATTCATAGACCACTCTATGCTGTTCCCAAAATTGCTACTGAATAACAGAATAAGATTTAAGTTTTGCTGTCTCAAATTTCCAGTAAACACATTATTATAGCTTAATCTTTCAGTATCTTCCACCATCCTTGTATATGGCTGATCACAGCACTGGACAAGTCCCTAATTCATTGCCATAGAGTCTCATCTTAAAAGCTTGAGCCTGGTGAACATGATCGGTGAACATGATCAGTGAACATAACTGGCATCAGAACAACTGCTAGGCACAGACTAGCTTTCAGTCGGTCTCCATCTAGGTCCCACAGGAAATCCATACACAGCACACAGTGCTAGGTACAATGAGTCTACAGACTCAAATGCTGTCGAAGAAAGGAAAGACATACATAGAAGGATTCATATGTATTCATGCACTGGTCTTAGTGTCTCTATGCATCGATGCATAATGTTCAGGCCACCAAAGAGCAGAGTTTGCCTGCTTCTTACAAGAAAACCAGGAGAATGGGGGCTATGTGGTCTCTTAAATGAGTGAGTCAGATAATGGGATAATGGCAAAAGCACTGGACCAAAGCGGGGCTCCATTCACAGGTGGGTTGTGATTTTATACAAGTCATGTAATCTGGGCTTCAGTGTCTTTATCTATAAAGTTGTATTATTAAGAGCTTTTCTGCCCATTTCATAATGATTATCAAAAAATTAATTCATGTCAAGTAAAGTAGCAGAAAGCATATGCAAACTTCTAAATACTCTTTCCAACTCTACCCAATAGTCCCTTGTCATATTGGTACTGATTATCTCTAGAGCGTCAAACTATTACTCCAGGGGTACTCAAACTTTTTAAACAGGGGGCCAGTTCACTGTCCCTCAGACCGTTGGAGGGCCGTTGGAGAGTGCGGGGCACATTCCACACATGCGCACTGTGGACCCGGGATGAGACAGCTGCTAAGCAGGACAGGAAGCGGCAGCAAAAACACCCCTGAGGGTCAGATAAAAGTCCTTGGCGGGCTGCATGTAGCCCAAGGGCTGCAGTTTGAGGATGCCTGTATTACTCTAAAGCTGCGGTCCCCAACCGGTGGGCCATGGACTGCCAAGAACTGAGCTATAAAACAGGAAGCAGGGGAAGCCCCACCTGCACCCACAGCTGCTCCCCATGGCTCACATCACCGCCCAAGCCCCGCCCCCTTCAGATCAGCAGCAACATCGGACCCTCATAGGAGCCTGAACCCCGATGCAAACTGCGCATGCGAGGGATCCAGGTTGTGGCTCCCCATGAAAATCCAACGCCGGATGATCTGATATGGAGCTGAGGTAGGGACGCCTCCCACGTCCCCCGCCTGTGGAAAAACTATCTTCCATGACCTGGTCCCTGGTGTCAAAAAGGTTGAGGACCACTGCTCTAAAGTGACCAATTTCAGTTTATTTCTGTCTATAAAAAAGTGCTTAGGGAAAAAAAAGTAGCTTTATCACTGGAATTTAAACCAGCAGAAAATTTAGTGCTAGTGGTTGATGGGCAGCAATATCCATAATTAGAAAAGGAACATAAAAATGAAAGAAAGTCAGTCGTCAATTCTCTGTATTTTCTGATTTTAAGAAATGATACATGTCTTAGTTTTTTGATGGCTGAATGAGAACAAGGATAAACACAATTATAAATTGTGTTGGAGAACATTTTCTTTTGGAACACTGATAACAGTACAATGCTGAGAATACTTTAAAAGCTTTTCACTAATCAAATTAATTGGTCTCATGAGATGAGTTAGAAAAAATACACAGAATCCTTTCTAAAACATACATTTCTGTAGCAGAAAAGTCTTCCCTCATTTGGCGATTAAAATATTTTTCATCAAAAAACATGACTTGTAGATAAAAGGCACTTGTACAGCTGTTGAACAAAAAGTGAAAGGAAAGTTATCAATTTTAGACACTGGTAAGTATTTCTAATAGCTGATTACTGTAAAAAACCTTGCTCTGCTTGTACTTAGGAACTGTTAACTTTTGTTTGGGCATGTTTAACATCATTGGCAGAAACTGTTGAGTTTACTTAATAAGGTAAGCAGGTGGAAAAGGTCAGTCTTTATCAGGGAATGCAGAATTCACAGGAGAGAGAAGAGGAACCTGAGATGTAACACAGTCCCTGCTCAGCCAAGAAACGTTTTCTTTTGTGGCTGTAAGCCTCAACTGGCCACATTACTCATGTCAGCTTCCTGCACAGTTTCAAAAGCATCCCCTACGTCATGAGAAATGTTGTGCTGGAATCATCAATAGCCAACTCTACTAGCAAAATGTGACTCACTGCTCCCCAGATCCGGCAGGAAGAACACTTGCACATAACAGATGTATGGAATACGCCCAACAAGCTGTTGCATATTGAGTTCAAGTCTTAGCTCATGCAGAGGTATCAAGGAAATGAGAGGGCTTAAACCTTTATTTGAATTGGAACAAATATAGGACTGCAATGAAAAATATAGTCCTTATGTGAGAAAAGGCATATGCAATCAGTCTTTCTCTCTACATATGTGTATTCATTGAAGACAAGAACTTAGAAAAGCATTAGCTTCCAGGTCAAGGTGCAGAAAACTCACATTTTCTCAGTGATGCTCTGTGCTATGCATCATATTGGGTGTCATTAACATATTCCACGAGGTAGGTAACACATCTGTTTTACAGATGGATAACCAGAGCTCAAAGAGGTAAAGTGACTTGCCCAGGGATACTCAGACAGTACAAGATGGGGCAAAAATTTGAGTCTACGTCAGTCTGATTTTCAAGCTCATCAACTTTACCTTATGCCACACACTGCCTCCCTTTCTAATATAAAAAAAAAAAAAAATTACTAAGAGAGGCTGAATCCAGCCCAGAATACCTACATCATTGCAAAAGGCTGCCTATTGAATCCTGGAAACTTTCTGTTAAAGAGCAACATATTTACATGCCAGAAGGTTTTAGCATATGTTCTATCTATATCATTTCCAAGTACCTATCACCATAGCATTCAGGAATGCTGACAAGACTGACATTTTAATTGCTGACTCTTTCTCAGAAGGTTATACATGCCTCAAATTATAGCTGGATATTCAAAACACTGGATCATAGTTGAAATAAATAAGTGAAGTAAATAACTGTCACCAATATGGCTTTACTAGTTACAATGCAAATCTAGCAAATACAAAACTATGGTGGGATATAGGAGGCAGGGTTGAAGTCAGGGAGCCCAGGTGAGTAGCAAAGATCGAGGCTGTATCCCGAAACCAGAGAATGGTTAGAAAGAGAAGGAACTTAATAACTAAAGGAAAAACCTGCCCCTAAGCAGCTCTTATCAGTAACAGCCACCAGCTGACTTCCCTAGGAGTGGCTAGCCACAGCCAGTCAAATGTCACACCTGGAAAACTGTGACCAGTTTTTCTGGTTTCCCTTGTCCAGATGTCTCAGCAAGCAGCATGGCCTTGGACAGGGCATGATTTAGAAAATCAGTGGGATCTGGGTTCAAACAGAGCTCTACTTTTTACCAACTACTGCGAGCCTCTGCTCCCCCATCCGTAAACTGGCGTAAACTGGGCATAATCAAACCAGTTTCACAGAGTCAGTGGAGAATCAAATGACATCATGTAGCACATAATGGTCACTCAATAAATGTTAGTTCTTGTTTTTCTTTTCCTAACCACACCACTTGAAGTAATTATGAATCAGCAGACTGGTCAAAGGCACAAAATGCAAATCCTAATTGGCTACATCAGAAAGTCTTTTTCTCCTTTGTGAATCCAATATATATACATATATATATATATATGTATATATATACACACACACACACACACACACCCTACTTTTTCACGCCCTGTGGTTTATTACAGTAACCTCTTGAGTTGGGAGTCACAGTCTAAGTAGTAGGTGATATGCATTATACGTTGTTATCAAGAAAGAAGCCCATCACTGTAGCTTAGAGCAGGTGTCCTCAAACTATGGCCCGTGGGCCACATGCAGGTGTTTTTGCCCATTTGTTATTTTACTTCAAAATAAGATATGTGCAGTGTGCATAGGAATTTATTCATAGTTTTTTTTTAAACTATAGTCCGGCCCTCCAACGGTCTGAGGGACAGTGAACTGGCCCCCTGTTTAAAAAGTTTGAGGACCCCTGGCTTAGAGCATACAGTATTTATCACATTGAAGCTTCTCCTCCTAGTATGAATTAGCAGAATAACTCCTACCAAAGGCTCATCAGGGATCTGGAATTCCAAAGACTTTCTAGATCTCTAACTTAAATGTTGTTTATGTATCTGCATACAAATATATATGTTACATATAGTAATATCCAGATTTCATATATTTAGTGCCAGTACACACATTAGATAGATAAACATGTAAGATTAAAGACCAAAATGAGATTAACATTCTCAAATCCTGTTCCCCTATTTTTGATCTACTTTTAGAATATTTCAAATGGATGTGGGGTGCGTGACATGGGAGCCAGGGAGCCAGGCACAGGGAGAAACTTTGACCACTTGACATTAAAAACTGAGCTTTAAAGCATCTTTTCCCAGCTCCACCACCAGGTGCTTGTCTAGTGCTTCATTCCTATATTTAAAATTTTAAGTCCTCATAGTTTCCTGGGTTTTAGCACCATCTCCTCAAGACCAGTACCTGGAAAATGGGCTTAGAATGCCATCAATTGAGGAAAAGGAATGAAAGGGGAAGGGGTGTCTGTATAGTAATGGCAGTGATAGTTAAAATTCACCAAACATATATGTGCCAGGAACCTTTTCTAAAATAGTGCATTCTCATTTAATTCTCATAACAGCCCTATGAGATAAGCACCTGTTATTACTCCCCTTTAGAAATGAAAAAAAAAATGGAGAAATAAAGTGGTCAAGCAACTTCTTCACGATACCTAATGAGTCAGCCGGACTCCAGCCAAGGTGCTGTCACTGCTGAGTTCTCACTCTGAACTACTAAGCTACTCTGCCCTCCGGAAGGAGGTGGTTATGAGTAGGAGCCATTGCATTATCCAAATTAGGATCATACTTTTCATCATAAAGATGAGGATTGTAGAGCAAGAATTTACCTTAGAATTCCAGGGTGCTATTTGAGTTCTAGGGACTCAGTTACGTAGCGTTAAGCCTTTTAGATGTGATAATGGATTTAGATGTGGGAAGGATAAACCCATCGAAAGGTCTACCACAAAGGGGACTTCTATGAGAGTTAAAAATCGGTGAGATAATAAATGACAGAACACAAATAGCTTGAAATCTACCACACTGCTTCAAAGAGATTAGCGTTCATGGATCTTGCCATATCATGATCCATAATTGCACCCAATTTAATAGGAAACTTATGTATACTAGATTGGTCTCTTGGCTTAGAATTCAAAGTCCCCAATGTGACTTCAGCTTATCTTTTCAGCCATTTTACCACCTTAACAAAAATATTATCCTAAATTGTGCCCAAACATATTTTCTAAAAATGTACATATTTGAAAACAACTCCACCACAGCTAGAAAACAATTGCTTACTAAATTTTTAAAATTGAACTTTCAGGGTTAATTGTAATAAAAAAAAGAATTAAAAGACAAACGCAGTCTAAAAGAATATTTGCCACCAAAATAATAGCTAAAGGATTAACAGTATTAATATATTAAAAGTTCATATAAGTAGACAAAAAATACTAATACTCTAATGAAACAATACCCAAAGACATGTATAGAAAATTCACAAAAGATGTTAAATATATATTACGTATGAAAATATACTCTATCCATTAGTATCAACTTAGCAAGGATGGTTTCCTTTTGGAGAAAGATTCGTTTACTGAGTATAATTTTCATGGTTGGTCTCTAAATATTTTATTTTTAGAAATGAAACTTTTACTAACTGCCAAAATCTTGAATCTAATAACCAACCCAAACTAGTAAAGTATCACCATCACAATTTAGAATCCTTTTCCAAGGGAAATATAATATCCTCACCACAGACTTAAGCAAAGCATAATAAACCTGTATGAAAAAAAGTAAAATTGATTATTCTTCCATCTTCAGGGAGAGAGAAAACAGCATCAAATGTCTACAAGAAAATACTGTGATAATCAGACTTCATTGCTGAAATCTTTAACATCTTAGGATGGTTCCAGAAAAAAGAGGGGCAACTGAAAAATTAGATTTTTTTTCAGGTGCAGAAGCATCACACTATCATTTTGTGAGAACATATGAGTAAGAGTTTGAGGTTATGGATCTTTCAGTCTGCTGAGCCAGAATTCTTAACTGGTGGGTTCTAAGTTGCCGTCACTTACTTGTGTGTGATAAGTTACTTAACTAAAGAGTTGTCACTTATAAGATGATTTCTATATGAGTAAACTGTATACTTTTATAACTATTCTGAATAAGTGGCATCAATTTTTTAATCTTCTGCGTGTGCTTATTTGTGTTCCTGACACATTTGTTAAAGGGCCTACAATAACGCTATTCTCTTTAAAACAGAGATCAGTGCGAATATGTCTTCCCTGAACATCACAGGAAGGTGTTTAGGGACTGATGTTACAAAATGAAAATGGGTGTCTTTTCCTCCTACTGGCCACACACCTTCGAGAAGAGCCCACTTGAATGAGCACAGGAAGGACACACCTGTGCCACCAGGTCAGTCCTGAGGGCAAGTGAAATGACAAAGGATGCGACCAGAGCACTCTTCACTTCTGAACCTTACAAAAACCAGTCTCTCCACATACAGCCCTTCAGGGCAGCCTCGCTCTGGCACAGTGATAGCTGTGATTTGTTCTGAATGTAGAAAGAAAACAAACTTTCTCAAGCAACCAAAATCACCCACGCATTTTTAGTCAGCCTCCTTGTAACCCATACCATCAAACTGAGCATGATTCAATTCTGACAGTTCTTAGAATTGTGTCATCGGGGTTCGGACTGCCTGGCACGATGCGGCGTTGTTGCTGATGACTCATATTCCACAGCTCAAAGACAAAAGAATTCTATCAGAGAGGCTCGTGCTCCCCTTCATCCCTTCTATTCAGTAAATCTCGCATCCTGACAGCACACCTATCTGCAGATGTCAAGCCTCATTTACAGACATCTAAATCAAAGGCTTGCCTAAGCACATCTTTGGCCTACGAGATGGATAAAGTGACCTCGATTTCTTAAACGTTGCCATTTGATTCGTATTCTACTGAAACACATAATCAAAGCAGCGATGGAGGCTGGAGGAGGGGAACGGGGAAAGAATTACGTGCCACTCAAAATAAATGGCTTTTATTGACACTCATCTTATGAAACTCAGAATTCATCCAACCTCCTCCTTCAAGCTGTACACTGTGAACTCCTATTTCCTCATTGTCTCATCCCAAGAGGACTTGGATATCTCAGCCGAATGAGAAGGTTGAACAACAGAGATTCTGAAAGAGGATTTTGTGTCGCCTGCTGAGGCCTCACACACCACTCTGCTGGCAAAGTGGGTTAGACCAGGAAGGGGCAAGAGCTGAAGGGGCTGAGTAGGCACCAAGCAGCAGGCTACCTGGGAAGAGCTCAGAGCTCTCACTTGTGGTGTATGCATTCTTTGAAACTATGACTAGCAAGAAAGAGGAGAAATTGGGTTGATGGGACAGTTAGGGCTCCAAGGCACCAGGGCAGTGGAGTTTATACCCAGATGGGTTAGAGGTCAGAAGAGATGCTCCCAAGATACCAAAAATGTTAAGCGGGAGAAATCCTTCACGTTGAGTATGAAAGGTATCGACTCCCAACATCTTTTTGCCCCAGTCTCAGTTTTAATCACTCACCTAACTGAATTCCTGGTGGAGTTGGAGCCTCTAAAGACATCATTTCAGCCTGGCATTCCCAATAGCTGCTTTTGTCTTCTGGCACATGAGTACAGAGTCAGTACTTCAGTAAAGACAGCATTTAACCCACGTATAAAAGATTGCTGCTACAGGAGGTAGCAATCTCTCACGCGCAACCACACATTCATTTCAGAAGCTATTTAAATGGCTGAAGGATATAAATGAGGTGGGACTGTGTGTGCACAAATATGTGAGTAGAACAGAACACGGGAGCCCTAAATTCATACATGAATAGGTGTTTCACACTCATAAATGGTTTAAGATAAACTAAAAATATTGCAACCAAGATATAACAGCCTATATTTTTGTTCTTCATCAGAGCATCGGTGAAATTCATGTTCCTTTCCTTCTAAAAATTATATTAATTATTAACTATACTACATCTAAAATTCTAAAGCACAGAGAATGCTTTTGAGCAACCTGCAGAATCCTGGAAATCCTGGAATGAGGGAAGCTGGGAGACACCCATTTCTGTTTTGATTGTGCCATTATTATTTCAAACAAACCACTTAAGATTTTTACGCATCCAATTATATCAAATGAGTTTCAGATGAGACCTATAAAAGCCTATCATAGCTTTGAAATTATGAAGATCTTCATTCAACTCTCTGGATAGTCACTAGTTAGACCTATGCTTCTGGTCCAATTATTTAACATGTGATTCCATTTTTTTTATCTTTAAAAGATAAAGATAGTTATACTCTGCCCCTTAAAATGATTGAGAAAGAAAATACGCTAAAAATGCAAAAACATTTTGAAAGACAGAGCATATTATACATGGGTAAGATGAAACTGTGTGTACCCAGATAAATGTGATTGTAGCTTATTGCTAGTGACACAAATAATCCTGACCGGCAGTATCACATCGTCCTGCCAGGCTGGAACCCTGCTGGTGACCTGATGAGTCTATTGAACCAATGTAAAAATCCTAATAGACTACTTTATCATTCTTAGGAGTAGTCAATTAAAAAAAAATCAGCATTACCCTGTCCTTTCACTGACCAAAAAATATCATTTTAGGAAGATAATTCAAACGTACCTGTATATCAAAGGATTGGGTAGTGAATATATTATAGAAGCAAAATAATTAAAAGTCCATAGATAGGAAATATGAGTCTATTAATATTGGGTGTCATCATCTGAAATAACTGGTGTTGGACTATTTTTAACCCACCAAATGGCAATTTCACAGAGTCCAACCTAATAAAATATACACATATAAATGCAGAAGTCACCTTAATAAAAACATTAACTATAATAATATGAATTAATATTGATATTTATTGAGCTCCTACTATGGCACAGGGCTAAATATTTTATCTCAATAAAGTTTCACAACAAACTTATGAGACAGATACTATTAATCTATTTTCAAATCAGGAAAACGAAGCAAGTAGAACCAACATTCGAATGCAGTCTGCCCTAATCCTTCCTAATCCTGCTGGTTGGAAACAAGAGGTACTAAAACCAGTGGATGTTCTGAGCATGTGGAAACGTGAATGGTGAGCACTCCAGGAAGACAGGAAGCTGAACGGGAGAGAGTTGCAGCATTTACCCATCACTGTATATGGGAAAAGTAGCCTGCAGTGTGCACTGAGCAGAAATACCCTTCAAGGCATGTCAGGTTATCACAGCTAAAGGTCTTTCACTATGAAAATCATCAAACTGGTTCTCCTTGTTCTAAGTCCAGATCTAGAAGCAAATATCTGATCATAATCAGACTCCCAAGTAGACTTTTGGTGTTCATGGCATTATTAGTGGAAAAATTGATGCTGTATCAGTCTCCAGGGGACACGGTTACTCTGTACTTGCCACAAAATCAGCCTCAAACTGCACAGCAGAAGGGTAGATGGGGAACACAGCTAACAGCCCCAAGTTCTTGTCCCACCATGAGCACATTTCCAGGTGACCAGGAGACCCCACTAAGCAAAACTAAAAAATATTTTTCAGATTATTCTGTAACTAATAATAAATGGAATTAAAAGTACCATCTCATGTAAATAATTCGAATCCATGTTTATATTAATAATTATAACAAAGAAAGGAAACTTCTTCACAGAACATATTTGTTGAGTTTAGTGTTAATTTTCATTACCTTTCTAGAGCTTCGTGAATAGGATCCAAAGTCTCCCTACAAAAAAAAAAAAAAACAAAGAAATAAACATTTAGCAAACATGAAAGAATTTCATATATCTACCATACAGTGACTTATAAATGTACATTACTAATGGACTTAAAAACATAGGAAGTATCTTAAAAGGGGACACCAAGTAAGATAGAAAAAAATATGAATTCTAGTGAAAACAAGATAGCTGCAAGAAATGCTTAGATAACTACAGAACAAAGAAAAGCATGCACACCAAATCAATGACATCAATAGTCTGAATAGAATTTTTGAACATGGAACTATGCCAGATACACAAAAAGTGTAATTCTGAGCTTGAAATAAAGAAGCCCATGAGATGCAATTGTAACGGTTATAATAAAGATAATGCAAAAAATTTTTACTGTTTGTAAAAATGCTGGCACAGGAAAACATTTTCTCATATCATTTTCTTTCACAGCTATTATGAGAAATCTATTTTCTCTCAAACTTCATTACTGTAAATATTGTTTACCAAAGGCCAGAATACAAAGGCATGTTAAAGCCAAAAGCCTGATTATGCAAGAGATGACATGACATGGATCCTATAATATTATTACAACCTCAAAATAGAAAACCAGGGACCCAGTCTAAGAACTCCAAAAAGAAGATTTAAGCTGACTCTGTTTTTACAAAATGCTGACTTTATTCCATCAGGGGAAAAAAAATATGTTGAGCTTATTTCCTATTAGGGTACAATAATATGTGCAAGACGCAAATTATTCCAATTGGTATTGAAATCTGAATATATCGAATGTAAAGAAAGGAACATCCTACTTTGTAGTTAACTCTATGTTTCCATAGAGTTCATTCAACTCTATCAAAGGCTATTCAAATTGCCACCACAAAAATTATTTTATCTTGTCAGCTTTAAAAAATTCACCATCAAGTCATAAAGAATTAAATCTGAAATTTCAACTTCCTATTTGAGGTTCCAATAAAGGAAAATAGAAGGAAATTAACACTTCCAAAACCTTAACTTTATTCTTGGTTGCTCAGCCACATTTTCTAATTTAATCTTCACAACTTCTAAAAGAGTAAATTTAATAACTCTGCATAGTCATAAAAGCAATGTACATTCATTGTATAAAATATGCAAAACACAGAAAATGAAAATTAATCATAATGCCACCATTCAGAAAAATTAATATTTTGTATGTTTTTCCCTTTCAATACAGTCTCATATACACAGTGTTTTAAATAAGATTGAAATTATTTCATATATACAGCATATCTTGCCTTTTTCCCTTAACATGTCATTTTTCCATATAATAATCTTTAAAAATACGATATTAATAGTTGCATCAGTGTTCATATTTACATGGCAAAATTTGTTCAAATAGTTTCTGATATTTATAAGTTATTTTTTGTTTGCCTAGTACACCTAACACTGCAATAATCTCATTGTACCAAATCTTGATTGCATATCTGCTAATTTCCTTAAGTAAAATTCATGAAAATGGAATTGCTAAAGGAAAGGCATAGACTTTTTTTCATGCACTTGCCTATCCTTTATCCATCAAAAGTACAAAATCCATAGATTTCCCAGCAAAAGACCAATCGGCAGCATAGGGCAGTGCCTATTTCCCTAAACATTCACAAACGTAACTTAGCATTTCCATAAACTACTTTTTCATTTCACAGTGGAAATTGTTTCTACTTTTTATTCTGGTTATTTTTTTCTTGTTATTGTAACTAAGCAATTTTTAAAATTTATGGCAATTCTCCCCTTTGTATAGCCTTTGCCCATTTTTACTTAGGAGATTTGTGGTTTCCTTATTGATTTGTAAGGCCTTTTTATACAATAAGGATATTAATCATGAGTATAACTGTATAAATATTTTCATCAGCTTTTCCATTCTGTTGTTTGCCTTTAGGTTTGGTTTATAATGGGTTTTGATACACAGATGTTTAAATTTTATGTAGTCAAACATATCGATCATTTATAATATTTTGCAGTATCTTCTATGGCTTTTATGCTTAGAAAATTCTTCTTCCATCCAATATCAATAGTTACTTATATTTTCTTTTACTTGCCCTCCAACCCCTGCCATGACCTTTTTACCCTTGCCTTCTTTTTTTTTTAAAACACATATGGAATTTATCATAGATATGGCATGAGACAAGTACTTTTTATGATTTTTGACCATTGCCTCCTCCAGACTTTCCCTAGCACTACTGGCGAAATCACCCATTTCTTCACAGTTCTTCTGTGCAAAATTTGCTTTGAGGCACACCTGAACTCTGATGTCAATGTTGACACATGGGCAAGTCTATCTTAACAATGCCTATCTTGCAGTCTTGTTGTAAGGATTAAACCAGATAATGTACAGAAAGCACTTACTTCAGCGCTTAGCACCAGCACACATGCTCAACAAGCCAACAACTAGACACCAGATTCAGGGATCCACATTTCTCTTCCTCTGACCCATCTGTCAACTCTCGTCTTACAGTGTAAACTTTATAGAACATACTAATATTTGGTCAGGAGAAATATCTCCAACTTCTTCAAAAAACTGTCTTGGCTCTTTGTGCTTTACATATGCCCAGCTCGCTTTTCATTAGTTATTCTTTTGTTCTGTTTTGTTTT